>BDUI01000418.1:139520-152048 GCA_002335545.1 Apodemus speciosus | reverse complement strand
CGAGACAGGGTTTCTCTGTGTAGTCCTGGATATCCTGGAACTCACTCTGTAGACCAGGCTGGTCTCGAACTCAGAAATCTGCCTGCCTCTGCCTCTCAAGTGCTGGGATTAAAAGCGTGTGCCACCACTGCCCGGCAATTTTTTTGTTTTTTGAGGTAGGGCCTCACGTAACTTTGGTTTTCCTCACTCTGTGTAGCTGAAAAAGGCCTTGAACTTCTAATTCTCCTGCCTCCTAAATTTACCACCATGCCTAATTTGATGCAGAGCTAGAAATCAATCCTGTGTTTTTGTGCATTGTAAGCAAGCACTCTACAAAATGAGCTATATCCCCAGCCCTTCTAAAAATTATTCTCAAGAATAAAATTATTGGGAAGCTGAAAAGATAGCTTAATTTTTCAGAGTATTGACTGCTCTTCCAGAGGATCCTGGTTCGATTCCCAGAATCCACATTTCAGCTTACAATTGTCTGTAACTCACCCAAGTGGTGCACAGATATATTTGTAGGTAAAACATAAAACCATCTTTTTAAAAGTTAAACTGTTACTATTTTTAACCCCTAAAATTAAAACCAAATGGGGCTTGAAAAATAGGGTTCACTGGCTAAGAACATGTTGCTTTTGTACCAGCAGGCACATATTGGTTTATAACCATCCATAAGTCAAGTTCCAGGGGATCCAATACTCTCTTAGCAACTGGTACACATGGTACATATGCATCTCTGTGGATGGAGTATTCAATATATAATTCGAAAGGTAAATCTTGAAGATAGGCAGGAYTTGCTGTMAAAGGCTCACAAGGACRGCCCAGGCTACAGAGTGAGGTGTCCTCATGCRTGCTGCTCCCGTGTGTGCCCGTGCTCTGTCACAGACACAGATACCGTTTGTTYTGTGGGCTGGGAGGTGTACCATGGCACACAGCTTGCAGGAGTCAGTTGTCTCCTTTCATCATGTGGGCATCAGGGATGGATCTCAGGTCTCAGCTTGGTTGACTGCTAGTATCTTCCTATGCTAAGTCATCTTTCATGCCCAGATCATCTCAACAAAAAACAACATAACATTAAACAAAAGTGGCAGGGGAAGGGTGTTGGCTGGAGGGATTGGTTAAAAGCACTTGTGGGTGTTTCAGAGGACCACAGTTCAGTTCCCAGCAATGGCATGGCAGCCTACAGGCTATCCAGTTCCTGGAGATCTGGCGCCCTCTTCTGGCTTCCTTAAGCATCAGGCATCTATGCAAGCAGGATGTACACATAAAATATAAATACATAAATCTTAAAAAAAAAATAAAAGTTAAGCATATAGTTCAGTTGACAGAATGTTAACCTAGTTTTTATGAATCCCCGGGTCCAGTCCCCAGCAGAGATTAAGCCAGGTGGGGTGATACATGCTGTAGAAGCAGGAAGATCAGAAGTTTCAGGTCATCCTTGACTACGTAGGGAGTTTTAAACCAGAATAGATAACATGGTACCCAGSCCCAAAATAACTAAGAGGGTAGGGAAATGACTCACTGGGTATAAGTCCTAGTGTGCATGCATGTGGACCTAAACCTGAAGCCCTAATATCCAAACACATAGTGCAACTGTCGGAAACATATAGAGATAGACCCTGTATCAAAGAAAAATGAGGAAAAACACAAGTTGTTCTTTGACCTATATGTATATTTTATAGCGCGCTCGCACACGCACACGCACGCGTACAGGTAACTGTGCATCCACACATACCATATACAAATAGATTGGGGCTAGGGAAGGGGCTTAATTGGTAAAGTGCTTGCCTTGAAAGCACAAATACCTGTTTGGATTGTCAACATCCATATAAAAAGCTGCGTGCCTTGATATATATGTTCCTATAACCCCAGTRCTGGGGATGTAGAGACAGACAGACCCCTGGGGTTTGTTGGCCAGCTACTCTAGCCAGGTTGGTGAGATATCCCTCTCAAAGGATAAGGTAGAAAATCAATTGAGGTCAACTTTTAGCCTCCACATACCCTAAATAAGTAAGCAAATGTAAACTATAGGAGTTAGAGAGATGGATCGCTCTATGGGTAACAAACTTACCATGCAAATGTGAGAACTGGAGTTTGAATCTTCAGACCCCAAGTGAAGCAGTATAGTTGTACATACCTCCAGACTCAGTGCTCCTTTGTCTAGATGGAAGGCAGGGGCATGAGAGTTTGGGAAACTGTAGATCAGCTAGCCTGGTATTATGGAGGACAACAAAGAGATCCTGTGTCAAGGTGAAAGGTGGGAACTGACATTTGAGCATGTTCTCTTCCATGTTCATGTTATATAGCATGCAGTTATCACCCCTTCAGGAATATGCATGTACACACACAAAAGAACTAGAAGCCGGGCGGTGGTGGTGCAAGCCTTTGATCCCAGCACTTGGGAGGTAGAGGCAGGAGGATTTCTGAGTTCAAGGCCAGCCTGGTCTACAGAGTGAGTTCCAGGACAGTCAAGGCTCACAGAGAAACCTTGTCTCGAAAAAAACAAAAAAAAACAAAAAAAAAAAGAACTAGAGCCTGATGTAGTGGAGTATGACCTTAATTACTCTTCTCAAATGATTCATGTATTTGAACCAGTCTGGGCTATATAACCAGATCCTGTCTGGAAATAAGCAAACAAAAGCAATTGCAAAGTCTTATGGGTATAGAAAGTCTTTAAAATGTACATACTATTCTAATGGTATAGTTGCAAAGGTTCAAAATATGTCAAGCACTTAGGAAGGCTTTTTTGGTTTTTGGGTCTTTTGAAAAAATCTCACACCTTAATCCCAGCAATCTGGAGGCTAAGACAGGTACAGGTGGATCTCTGTGATTTTGAGGCCACCCTAGTCTACTGAGGGAGTTCCAGAACAGCCAGGACATCACAGAGAAACCCTGTTTTGAAAAACCAAAAGAAAAAATATTAAAACAATACCATATATATAGCTCATACTGGCCTTCAGAATGTCTGAATTCCTGATGTTTCTATCTACCAACTTCTGATGTTACAGACCTACACCACCAAATGTGACTTGGACAAGTTTTTGTGTGGGGGGAGGGTTTTGTTTTAGATTTGTTTTATTTATATGAATACACTGTAGCTGTCTTYAGACACACCAGGAGAAGGCATCAGATCCCATTACAGGTAGTTGTGAGCCACCATGTAGTTGCTGAGAATTGAACTCAGAACCTCTGGGAGGTCAGTGCTCTTAACCACTGAGCCATCTCTCCAGCCTGGACAAGGTTTTTAAAGCCCTAAACACATTGGTTAGCTGACACTTTCATATTTTCCCTCTCTTTTCAAGCTGTTGCTTAAGGTTTTTTTTCTCATCTCTAAATTAGTGATTTTTTGTTGTTATTGGGACTAAAAACAAACAAAAGCAAAGAAAAAGCATAATAAGTGGGTTTTTATTTTTGTTTTTTGAGGTGAGGCTGTCCCGGCCCACTGCTGCATCCTGTCTGCCTGCAGTCCCTTCTTCACAGAACGCTTGGAGCGGGAAAGGCCAGTTCAGGGTCGGAAGGTGGTGCTGGAGCTGGGAGGCYTAAAGATCCAGACACTAAGGAAGCTCGTGGACTTCCTGTATACGTCAGAGATGGAGGTATCTCAGGAAGAAGCCCAGGATGTGCTGTCTGCTGCCCGTCAACTCCGAGTGTCAGAGCTGGAAACCCTTCAGCTAGAGGGTGGGAAGTTAGTAAAGGCCCCACAGGGCCGAAGACTAAACAGAGAGTGCTTACAACCACCCAGTGCTGCACCAATCTCTGCCAGAGTGGGGATACCCAGAAGCCGCCCTCGAACCCCACTGCCTGTCACCCAGACTCCTAGTCCTCTGGGGGCAGTGAGGTTAAAGTCCTTAGGGGAAGAAGAGGGGGCACACAAAAAGAGCAACCTACCAAATGCAGATAGCTTGTCAGACACGCTTCTACTCAAGAAGAAAGCCAGGATTTGCCTGACTCAAGAAAGAAGCTCATCTCCAGCCAGCCAGAGAGAAGGGCCTAAGGAAAACAAGAGTAACTCTGGTCCTACAGCACTTCCAAGCTTGTACCCTTCTGTGGATGAGCAACTGTTGCCCAGAAAGATCAGGCTGAGTCGCTCAAAGCCTTCACCCCATGTCTACACATCTCTGCCTTCCAGCATGTTAAGTGGTCCCAGCTCAGTGACCACAGCCCCTGGCCGGCGCCTTTGGAGGCAGAGAACTGTAAGTAAAGCAGCGCAGGGTGTGGATAAGCAGAAACCAGGGGAGATCAGTCCTCTCCAGAGCACTGCAGACCCACCTGATGCTGGGAAGACGGGTGGGAACAAGAAGCAGAGCCCTGAACTCAGAGCCCCTACCTCCAACTCTCTAGAGGAGGGGCAGGTTGGAAGAGTAAAACTTAGGAAGACTGTCAACGGTACCTGCTGGGAGGTGGTACAGGAGCCTCCCCTCAGAAACACTCAGGATAGATCCCAGATCTTAGAACCCTCAGATGCAGAAGAGCCTCCTGGAACTCTGCTGTCCTCAGTTAATGAACAGGAAATACCTGCTAGAGTACAACTGTGTCAGGACTCCCCTGAGAGCCCTAGGCTTCAAGACATTCTGCTCTCTGCTAGCCACTCCCCGGACCACCCTGTGGTGAAGTCAGAGTTTGAGTCCAGTCCAATGCTGACAGGGAAGGAATCTGACTTGAATATTGACTGCAGAGAGCCCTACACATTTGACACAACCTTGCTTAGCCAACCTTGTGAGGCTGAGCAATATCGAATCACAAGTGCCGCAGCCACCAGTGAACTAGAAGAGATTTTGGACTTTATGCTATGTGGCTCAGATGTTGAGCCACCAGAAGGATCTTTGGAGAGTCCTGGGGCTGAAGGCTGCAGAACCCCAAGTTATCACCTGTCAGAAACAGGAAAGAATTGGATTGAAGGGGAAGAATGGTGTTTGCCAGACATGGAACTCTGGCCCAGAGACCTCACAGGATTGGAAAAGGAACCAGTTGGTGAGAACAAAGAGCCAGTTGAGCCCTTTAGTCCCCTTGTCTTGCGCTCTGAGAACACAGAATCAATTGAGCCCCTTAGCCCCCTTGTCATGCCCTCTGAGGTGAGTAGAGAGGCACTTTCACTAAGAGGCTCTTGGACTCCAGACCTTGAAATTACCAGCTCCCAGCCACTGGATGGTCAGGGAGAAAAACTTCTCCACCTTGACTCCTCTGACCCTTCCCAGAGATCTTATAGTGATCTCTCTCCTCCATGCTCAAACTGGGCAGAGACAGGGCTGGAAGTGTCCCTAGGCATGGATGAGGTATTGTGTCCTGTTCCCAAGGCAGTCAGGGAAGTGTCTGCCAACCCTGAACTGCTGGACCCATTTCCTGGCAGTTCTGAAGATGAAGAGATTGATGTGGTAGACTGGACAGCGGAAGGGAAGCTGGGGCCCACTAATGTTCCCTCTGTTTGGCCTGACCCTTCCTCAGAGTCAGAAACAGAAGTAGATATACTAACATAGTGGAGGCAGGAGGGCAGGTTAGAGCTCCTAGGAGGGTGACAGCTGTTCAACAAAAGGCTTTCTTGGCAGAAAAGCAAGCACATCTCCTCCTCTCAGCACTGATCTCCCTTCCTCAGGTGTGCACACCAGGCAGAAGTCAAATAAATAGCAATACCATGGATAGAAAATTATGAACAAAGCTATTTCTTTGTAATCCATTTTTCAGTGACAAACCTGAACTCTGGTCATAAGAATAGTTATGAGTAGGCCTCAGTTCATGAGACATCTCAGTCATTGAAAATTCACGAAAACTTCGAGCACTGTTTGTGGTTGTATTCAAAGAATGTTTGAGAAGGAATGAAGCCATGTTAGGTAGAACACTGAAATGAGTGGGATCTCTAAATTGCACAGGCTGGCCTTGAACTCTGACTTCTGCCTCAGCCTCCTGTAGCTAGTGTTACAGACTTGTGCCACTAAGCCCAGCCTATGGGGCGTACTCACTGCCGGTATGTGAAGTCAAGAGAAAGCTGCCACAGAAGCCAGAAAGATGTTACTTCCATGACCACTTCTAAGAAGTAGATTAAAAGTAGTTGCTTTAAAAAAGACTTGCTTTGCACCGTTTTGTTTTAAAGCAGGGCCTCTGTAGGCCAGATTGGCCACGAACTCCCAGTCCCCCTGTCAGACTCCCAAGTGCTGAGATTGCAGGCATACCACCAAACCCAGCAACATTCATGTTTTATAAGTGTTTCACATGTTTTACCATAGGCCTCACAATTTCCAGACACAAGTTACTTTGCACTTTGAAAAATACAAACACCAACAACCCCACAAAGCTGGTTCTATCCATTCTTTAAGACAAAATTTAAACTTGATCCTTATTCTCAGATACTTGAACTTTTATTAAACAATCGAAACACTTTTACAATGCCTTGCTGGAGGGCTGCCTCACAACTGAACCATCACTTCTGGTGAGGAAGAAACTGGCTTCAGGCACACAGCTTAAGTTTGGCCATGCACCATCATAAATGCTTCAACATCTCCAGGGACTGAAAGCTGCAAACAGAGAAGGGAACATCAGAGTAGGGTCAATCATAAGGACTAAGAGAGACATGCCCACCCCCACCTACAACTCTGGAGCTCAGGGACCTCACCTTCCATGAGTGATTCCTCAACATGCATGTTCAGAAAACATGCCAAACAAAGCACTAGGGACAAAAATCCAATCCATGTAACCAAGAAGTGGGGGTGGGGGTTAATTCTACCTTATCTCACAGATTACTAACAAAAAAGGTAAGGTGAAGTAACAGCAAAGATTCTGCCAGTACAAGGGAGAAAAACCTTAACTAGAGGTAAGCCACACTTTATTGACCAGGTTAAGATTTGCAATAGACTCATGGAATTAAAAATAGCCCCAGAGGTGGAAAACTGAATTAGCAAACAAAACTTGCCTATACCTTCAGGGCAAGACTTAACTAACTTCAGAGAGCACAAATGGCACTCAGAAGTGTTTGGGGGAGGGGGGGATTGTTATCTGCAGGAATTCTACAATTTAGCTCCTCTTCGAAAATCCGAATCCCATGTAAAATAGACCAGAATGGTAAGGAAACCTTCCCTGTCTACCCCAGTGTGCATCCCCTGCTCACGATGCAAACCTCAACATGAGGATTCTTTCCCAGCCTCTTTATGAAAGGTACTTCTTCAGTTCTTCAACCACCTCTTGAGGCTCAGGAAATTTGAGCTTTCGTGGAGGGCCCTTCTTAATACCAGTCCAGAGTTCAACACCTGGGAAAGGATGGGATAAAGCCAAATTATGGTGGTACTCATTAGTACCCATTCCCCTCAGTTATCCGGTGGCCAGGGGTCGCTTCTCGCCCCTCCCCCATCGCAGCCTCCACTCACGGCTGTTGTCCGGGCGCAGCAGCGTCACCTCGAAGCTGCCCCTCCGCGGTTTGGACGGGTTCACTTGCACAGGTAGCTCTGGGGCCTCCAGTTGCAGAGCCTGGCTCAGGGCAGCAGCATGGCGGCCGTAGACGCGTCAGCTCGTACTGCAGACACAAACGATTNTAAGTGTTTCACATGTTTTACCATAGGCCTCACAATTTCCAGACACAAGTTACTTTGCACTTTGAAAAATACAAACACCAACAACCCCACAAAGCTGGTTCTATCCATTCTTTAAGACAAAATTTAAACTTGATCCTTATTCTCAGATACTTGAACTTTTATTAAACAATCGAAACACTTTTACAATGCCTTGCTGGAGGGCTGCCTCACAACTGAACCATCACTTCTGGTGAGGAAGAAACTGGCTTCAGGCACACAGCTTAAGTTTGGCCATGCACCATCATAAATGCTTCAACATCTCCAGGGACTGAAAGCTGCAAACAGAGAAGGGAACATCAGAGTAGGGTCAATCATAAGGACTAAGAGAGACATGCCCACCCCCACCTACAACTCTGGAGCTCAGGGACCTCACCTTCCATGAGTGATTCCTCAACATGCATGTTCAGAAAACATGCCAAACAAAGCACTAGGGACAAAAATCCAATCCATGTAACCAAGAAGTGGGGGTGGGGGTTAATTCTACCTTATCTCACAGATTACTAACAAAAAAGGTAAGGTGAAGTAACAGCAAAGATTCTGCCAGTACAAGGGAGAAAAACCTTAACTAGAGGTAAGCCACACTTTATTGACCAGGTTAAGATTTGCAATAGACTCATGGAATTAAAAATAGCCCCAGAGGTGGAAAACTGAATTAGCAAACAAAACTTGCCTATACCTTCAGGGCAAGACTTAACTAACTTCAGAGAGCACAAATGGCACTCAGAAGTGTTTGGGGGAGGGGGGGATTGTTATCTGCAGGAATTCTACAATTTAGCTCCTCTTCGAAAATCCGAATCCCATGTAAAATAGACCAGAATGGTAAGGAAACCTTCCCTGTCTACCCCAGTGTGCATCCCCTGCTCACGATGCAAACCTCAACATGAGGATTCTTTCCCAGCCTCTTTATGAAAGGTACTTCTTCAGTTCTTCAACCACCTCTTGAGGCTCAGGAAATTTGAGCTTTCGTGGAGGGCCCTTCTTAATACCAGTCCAGAGTTCAACACCTGGGAAAGGATGGGATAAAGCCAAATTATGGTGGTACTCATTAGTACCCATTCCCCTCAGTTATCCGGTGGCCAGGGGTCGCTTCTCGCCCCTCCCCCATCGCAGCCTCCACTCACGGCTGTTGTCCGGGCGCAGCAGCGTCACCTCGAAGCTGCCCCTCCGCGGTTTGGACGGGTTCACTTGCACAGGTAGCTCTGGGGCCTCCAGTTGCAGAGCCTGGCTCAGGGCAGCAGCATGGCGGCCGTAGACGCGTCAGCTCGTACTGCAGACACAAACGATTRCAAATGGGGTCTCTGGTCCCAGGCCAGAGCCTACTCTTCCCTGCCCTCCTCGACTCCCMAGCCCCTCACCAATGCTCAATGACCACGGCCGCTCCTTCCGCCAGCTTCTCGCGCTTGCCGGCCGTCTCGATAGGCGCGGCCCCGGCCTTACGCTTTCTTCCGAGAGGGGCCATGGCGCGGATTTCGGGATGGAGCGTTGGTGGAATAAAGTGGCGACGCAACCCCGAAGGGACAAACCAGCAGCTAGGAATCACAGTAGCAAAGTTCAAATCTCGCAGCAAAGGGAATCGCGCGAGGGTGGAGTGGGAAGGACACGTGATCTGAAGGCGGGACCTTCAAGCACAACCACACAGCCTATCAGGAAGGAGTCGGCGCGGAAATCCGGATCAAACCACATTGTACCGCAGTGGAGTCCTGTACTGGGACCCAGGAGAAAATCACATTGGGCGGAGACGGAGGGACCTTGAGAGCCTCTTTTGGCTGGGGGCTTTCGGTATCTATACCTCCTCAGACTAATCCCAGTGAAGTCTACACCGCATTTCCATGGGGTTTGTACATAGACTACAGAAACTAGCTAATTCGCACCGACTTTGTTAAGCCACATCCCCACGTGGTGAAACCAAACGGAACGATTAAGTGTATTTTGAACCCCAGCCATTTACAATCCAGATGCAGTAGCTGGTGCCTATATTCTCAGGCACTCAGGTGAAATCAAGACGGTTAGTGTTCATCGCTCCAACGGATAAAGACCCTCACCCACAACCTTAAAAGAAGTTAATTGAGGTCTAGGGGTATGTTTGGCTTTTGGAGTCCCTGGGTTCAATTTTAGGATTAAAAAGAAAAAGAAAAAAGAAAAAAGCAGTTCCCCTGCAGCTGCCCACTAATAAAGGAGAAACACCAAGGCAATCAAAATAACAATCCCTTTATTAGGGAAAGCTGTGGGATAGCAGGAGAGAACAGCGTCCAGGTCCAGCCACGGGGCTTTCTTCTTCAGGCCCCGCCCCACCACACAGTGGAACCTCTCAGGTTTATATTGCCCTTCCTCTCAGTTCCCACAACAGGATGGTCATTCAATTCTACTTCTAAGGATGAAAATCTTGGTTGACACCCCTTCTAGGTGTTCTGCCTTCATGTGTTTGTGTACCACATGCATACAGTGCCAGCTAAGGTCAAGAGCAGATGTCGGGGCCCCTGAGACTGGAGTGACGGGCCGTGTAGCCTCCATGCCGCTGTAGGAATCAAACCAGGGCCCTCTGGAAGAACTCCCAATTCTCTWAACCACTGAGCCATTTCTCCAACCCCTGAAATTTCTTCCTCTTTAAGATTTACTTATTATGTACAGTGTTCTGCCTGCATGCCAGAAGAGGGCACCAGATTTCATTACAGATGGTTGTGAACCATCATGTGGTTGCTGGGACTTGAACTCAGGTCCTCTGGAACAGCAGCCACCAGTGTTCTTTCTTAATCGACGGGTCATTCTTCCAGCCCCAAACAAATTTCTTAATGCACAGATCAAGACAGAAAGGCCTAAAGGAAGAAAGGGTCCTCGAGGAAAAATTCTAAGAGCTTTATACTCTGACATCTAACATTAGGGTTTAATTTAGTCTATGCTTCGCAAGCTCACTAGGAGGAATAATTAAACCACAGACTGGAGTATCCAAGTTGAATAGCAATTTACACATTGACCGAACCTTGGAGGGAAACCATTTCTACCTCTATTCATGAAATCACTCCCTTCGAGAAACAGCWGCCCAGGGCAGAGAAGCCCTTCCTAGTAGAATGCTTCATGGTTCCCAAGATGCTTCTTTAAAAATCAGAAGCAGGCACAGTGCCCCCACCCAGGCACAGCTAAACAGAAATCAAAGGCCTCAGGCAAGGATTGTGGTTACAGCTGGAACTGGGCCTCAAAGGTTCCTGAAACTGACAGGAGAAGAAGCAAAGACAATGCAGGATCCTATTTGTCCTTCTTGTTTTCCCCATCTGGCACAGCAGTGGGAGCAGGGTCCACAGGCTTCTCTTCCGACACGTTGTCTCCACCCTTTGAGAGCTTCTTCGCTCGTTGGTATAGCTCATTCAAGTTGAATTCTCGAATCACATTCTCCTACTCAAAAAAGATGAACACATCAACTGCTAGGCGGGAAGGGGAAGTTGAGGTTTAGGAGTCAGAAGTATTTAACTAAGCACAGTCTATACACCAGAGGAACCAGACRGCAGGCAGGTATCTGCCCTAACCTACCTTTTTTCTGATACTTGAATGTTCACTAGAGGCCAGTTATTGTGCCAAGAATTGTATCTACATGCAACTGTAAAGCAATATGAGCCAGGTGGTACTGCCCTGGATTTACTGAAATTTAGCAATGAGGGACCTAATTGCCTACAGAATACAGGCACTTCACAGACCAAGTCTTTATCATTTTTCTTCAGTATTAGCAGCATATAACATAAATCTGCTGACTTAACAGGTGACATCCTATAACTAATCTATGTCCTCAAAATCAATGGGCAAGTGTCAGAACTCAGCGTTACACCCAGACTAAGGATAAAGCCCATTCACTGCTGTGTATCTTTCTCCCAACCATTGCCCTTGTGTCTCACGTACCTCAGAGAAGGTCCAAGAGACAGCTCGTCCTTTCTTGTCAATTTGTGGCCGACGAATTACCTCCTTGCCACCTTGGAAGAGGATCAGGGTAGGGAGCTGTTTGGTGAGGGGTGATGTGCTCACTTTGTACCTACAGGGTCAGATGAGGACTGTACAGTGCACCTGTGCACATTACTTACAGCAATCACTCCGAGGGATTCTCACTCAGGTCTTTAGCCCAAGCATCTACATACCGTGTGCTAACGTCAGTGTAACGTCCAACATCTACCTTCCCAAAATTTAGCCCCGAACAGTTGTACCTGCAAAAAATATATATTGTTTAACATACTGAAAAATAAAGGGCTGGATGGAGGAAAGTRAAAGTCTAGCTATCCAGGTAAGACAGGGAGAGTCAACCTTGGGTATGTGAGACTTAAGGACAAAAGAAAGGGGCCACAGCATTTCTGTTTCTGATAGGCCTCAATGCGCATACTCACTTGAGGGACAAGTCAGCATAGATGGGAGCGAAGGACTGGCAATCATTAGACCAGTTGGCAAAGAACTCCACAATCCAAGTGACCCTCTTGTCTCGCTCCAGTTCTTCCTACCACACRAAGGGAAGAGAGAACAGGCTAAATCACCTGGGCATCTGAGAAGGTTCAGACCCGTGGCGATCCTGGGCTTCCCCTTTCCCATATGAGTACCCTGACAACACTTCCAGGTTTGTCTGTTGGTGCCAGGCATTGGATCCAGTGCCTCGTACATGTGAGGCAAGCACTTTACCATAAATAAATATCACTTTTTTGGGGGGAGGAGGGATTTAAAATAAGCATTTATAAAATATTATTAATCAAGAGATTGACCTTCTCCTGGAATTGCCATTAATCTTTTTTTTTTAATAACCTAAAAAAAAATTAATTGTATTTATTGTGTGAGTGAAGGTATGTGTGCCACAGTCAGCTTCAGTCAATTGTTTTTTAAGAAATTTACTTATTTCATGTATGTGGGTATACTGTTGCTGTCTTCAGACACACCAGAAGGTGGCACTGGATACACATTACAGATGGTTGTGAGCCTATGTGGTTGCTGGGATTTAAACTCAGGACCACTAGAAGAGCAGTCATTG
>BDUI01000418.1:92205-102371 GCA_002335545.1 Apodemus speciosus | reverse complement strand
AAAAAAAATACAATTTAAATAATAAAGGTTTGATCAAAAGTGAACCAAATTAACTAGATATTGTGATATATATTCTAGTAACAGTATCCAAGACTCCTACAAGCCCAAGATCAATTGTTATCTGCCCAAATAATTATTTTTAATGACAACAGGGGGCTTACATGAGAGTACAGAAAGATCTTACCTCGGGGGAAAATTCCTGGGTCCATAAAGGTGGCCATGCTGAAGTTGGCCAGCACAAAGAGAAACATAATTGCATTGTAAATGGGCACTGCAGGTGACACATACAGGCTTAGTCCTGGACACCTGTAGACGATAAAGAAAATAAACTCCTTTGACACCAGCATAAATCTATAGAGATTCAGCCTTCTTACATATATGTAATTCTTAGGAGATTTACCTCTGACATTGCAGATTACCTTTATCTTTCTTTCCTATCCATTAGTATCCCAGTTTCCCACAAAACTGTTCAGTTTACATCAGAATGAGACAATCTTGTATTAACTCCCTGCATCAAGGTCTGGTTCTTCAGAATCTTTACACAGCCTTACAATGCATCCTTATCTACTTACAAAACAGAACCAAGAACTAGGGACTGACTAAAGAATGTCAGCTACACTGCTGTCTCTGAAGCAACTTAAAAGTTTTTGGACCCATCTCTCATTGATGATCTGCTTAATAGCCCAAAGCATGTGGCTGCTACCTGCCTCTCTAGCTCCCCTTCTGTCTTTACAAGTAGCTTTGTACCAATCTCAACTACTTTGGGTTTCTCTGCCATCACCTATCTAGAGACCAATTCTAATGGTTAAGATTGAAAATAAAAATAATTCTGGGCATGGTGGCACACACCTTCAGTCCCAGCACTCAGGAGGTTGAGGCAGGTGAATCTCTGAGTTTGAGGCCAGACTGGTCTATGGAGTGAGTTCTAGGACAGCCCATCTCAAAAAGACTGTGTCTCAAAAAGACAAAACAATAATACAGACAAGCGTGTATATCAGAAGACAGAAATCAAGTCAGGCACAGTAGTGCACACCTGTAACACCAATGCTTAAAATGTGGAAAGTACAATTGCCAGTTCAAGGTCCATATAGGCTCCATAGAAARAAAACAATGGACCCATCACTTTGGCAGCACATACACTAAAATTAGAATAATACAGATCATCATGGCCTCTATGCAAGAATGACATGTAAATCTGTAAAGCATTTCATAAAATATAAAGAACAAAGAACTAGATTTCTCCTACATCCAAAACTGGAGCAAGGAAGGAGAGGAAAAGTTAAGACAATTTCAGACAAATCAATCTTAAATCCTAAGGTGGGAGAGGACACACATATCCAGTATTCATAGCATTCAGATCAAGAAACATGCTTTAGATACCTCTGACAGGAAAGACAGGAAAGACTGCTAATGCAAGTCTGACTGCAGGTTCTTTTAGAACCTAACTCTAAGTAGAGAGGCTGTCCTCTCTTTTCCCAGGAACCAGTATTATCTCTTGTCTCAGCTCAGAAAGAACTTCCTCCTCACCACAAGACATCAGCTAAATACCCTAATCTGCTTTGTGTGGTTGAGAATTTAATCTCCAGAATAAGGACAGCATCTGTCCTTGTCCCTTTTTACCCAGAAGACAGGAAGAATTTAATGAAGGAAAAGATGGGCCTATGATAAGACATCACYKATATCTAAAATACTAACAGTCAAGAAAGGTGATCAGTTCCCTTTAAAACAACAACAAAAAACCCACAACTGTAAATAGTGACCCAGGACAGTTTAGAAGCAGTGGGCTTCTTAATTAGATATAAATAAACCAATGAGACACAAATCTGTCACCATTATCCAGTTTTTCAAAGTCAGCCATCCATTTAAAAATGTATAAATACTACCAAATACTATTTTGTGCCAGGCTTTGCAGCTAGTAAACATTAATAAACTTATTGTTCTCTTTACTGGGCTATATAGAATTGGGAACCAAAATAATAACGCAGTCATAAAAGTGAAAACATCCCTTTAGTCACAGCTCCACAGTATAACCACAGAAAGCCCCAGAAAGCCCCTTCCTCTGTGAGCGYRTCTGCCCAGGAAAGATGTTCTTAAGTCTTGATGTGAGCTGGGGTAGACTGTTGGAAGGAAGAGTCCCTGCAGAGCCTACTTCCCAGGTTTCTCAGGAGGGAAGGAGAGAAACTGAAAACCAATCATTCAAGTCAGAGCCCCTCCTTAGTAYTTAGCTGTCCTTCAGTTTCCGCCTGCGGAAGGAAAGAAAGGGTGACTCACTTCACTTCTACAGCCTGGGAAGATAATTAGAAGGGAAAAATAAATTAAATCTTTACAACAGTGAGGTGCTTGTGACTTAAGTTCTTAGAACTAGTCACTGTAGCCCCTCACCTCAGAGCCCAATCTAGGTCTTTCCTTTTTCTTATTATTTTCCTCCTCACACCCTCCCATTTGTTTTTGTTGTTGTTGTTTTTTGTTTTGTTTTTTTTTAAAGAGGGTCTCTGTATGGCCTATTTCAGCCTGGCACACTAGAATACTCTCACACTAACTTTGGAACTTCTAATATTCCTGCCTGCTTCAGCCTCCTGGGTGATAGTATTACATACAGGYTGTGCCACCACACTTGGCTCAACTCTTGATCTCCTAGATCCCACCTTTTCTTCAGTGTCATTTCCAACAAAATAAATCATCCAATTCCACGTGTATCCTGCCAAACTTTACCTTTAAACCTCTATCAGTACATTTCAGTGAAATACATAATAGTAAAATTGAGTTATCTATTGTTAAAATACTGTCCCCACAGTAACAGAACGTCTAAGTGAGTCAAATAATTCACCTTCATGAACAGTATCTTCTAGACTGAAACTTGCAGCTTCTAGCCTTAGGACTCTAGCTGAAGAACAATCCACCTCAACAATCTGTGAGCAAAGCCTATTTCAGCCACACCCTATGTTCTACTGGTCTTGAGGAAAAGCTTTCCATGTTTTAGCACTCTGCTAGATTCCAAGATGACCACCCCAAGTGGCCTGTTTGAATCGGTTGCCTTTGATAGAGAGAGATGTAGCCAGACTAAGGAGAGAAGTTAGGACTTGTCCTTAGCTCTGTGAGTAATAATCACAGAGCACAAGAAATTTAGGGAGTGGCTGCAGCTCAGGAGCTGAGTCACTGATGGGATTCCCAGACATAAACCACCCCAGGTAGAACAGGTTCTTCTGCCCACCCATTCATTATGACTATTTTCAATGCCAAGTAAAAGGGGAAGAGGGGGTTTCAACAGACACTCTCCTGAAATCTTGTTCCCTAACATTTCTAACACTTCCTACTACTTAAAAAAAAAAAAAAAAAAAAAAAAAAAAAAAAAAAAAGTCAATTTCCTAGAAAGAAAAATTCAACCAAGAAGTTTTAGATTCTAATTCTTTCTCAATTCCCAGGAAACTCTTAAGCTTGCTACTTGTCACTTCAGTGGTGTAATACACACATGAAAATAAAGGCNGTGTATGTTGACAGGGGCAATGTGTGGGAGATCCTCACGCCAACCTCCCAGCTTTTGGTAGCTTGACGACGCCTAGGGACAAGCTCAGACAATACAAAATGAAACAAGGGGGCTGCGGTGGGAGCCCAGTGGGTAAAGCACTTGCTGGACGGGATTGAGCGCCGGGACACATTTAAAAAGCGGAGTGTGGTGTGTAAGGTTTCCTTGTAATAATAGTCAGTGATAGGGAGTGGAGACAGGGGAACCCTCGGACGGCTGCCCAGCTGGATGAATTGGCAAGCTTCAGGACAACAAGACACCCTGTCTCAAAATGTAAGATAGACACCTTCTGCATGACACCTGGCCTCCGTATGCATGTATGCCTATGTACACACACACACACACACACACACACACACACACACAGAAGCTTTACACAGGGCTCTGTCGCAAGGTCCCATCCTATGGATGCCACGTCCATGAAGCTGGGACCAACAAACAAGGAGCAAGTGGTGAGATTAGTATAAGTAGTTTGGATCAAAAGGGACTTGAGACAGACTTGTTCTTGCTACATTTTCTGCTTGGCTTCAGCCTGGCAGGTCTCAGCTTACGTCTATTAGAATCATCAGCATAGCATGAGGTATATAGCAGACATTTGTGGATTAACAGCAACATTGAAATACTTCTAACTGTATGTCTGGCTCTGGGTTAAGCCTGTTCTATGCTSTGTCTTATGTAGTCTAGACAACCTCCTCTGCAGACAAGTCCTCTCATTGCCCACATTTTATAGCTGAAGAAAATGAAGTCTATGGGCATATTTTTTTTCCATCCCAAGGTTGCACAGCGGGTAGGCAATATGAACCCTCGTGGCCTTATTACACCTGAAACCAAATTGCTTTGTCCTTCTATGGCATCTCAGGAGTCAGATGTGATAAAAAACGACGGTAGCATAAAGAGTGTGTGGATTGGGGGTAAGTGGAGGCCCGCAGGGTGAGGGTGTGTAAAGACACACGAGGACCTATGGCGGCAGCCATCTTGCAGGCCGTGCCTGCCACTGGGAGACGACCTCATTGTCTTGGACTGTCTCTTATGTTCTTTTAATGTGCTGATTAAGAAGTTCGTCCTTACACAGGGCTCAACTCTCTCTCCTTATGTAAAGGGCTTGCTCAGCCTTCTGTGGCACCAAGGGCATCTAGCACCTCCATCGACATAACTTTCTTCTTTTAATTTCATCGGYGCACTGGACAGGTTATCTGACTTGCATCAATTGCTCGATTGTTTTGGTCGAAACAAAACCAGTTCTATTATTATTTTTCTTTTCTTTCTTCCCTCTCCCTTCCCATCCTTCATTCTTTTTTCTCTCCTTCCTGTTTTTTCTTTTCTTTTTTTTCTCTCATAGCAAGACTCTCCTATCCTGTTTAATTTTTGGAGGGGGGAGTGCAGGGTATAGAGCGAGGGCCTCTCACATGCTAGACAAATGCTCTATCACTGAGCTGTGTCTCTGGCCATATTCTGCTTTTAAAAGACAACATTTTAAAATAGTCTTATGGATGAAGACACATGTAGGCATGCATGTATATATACATACATCACACCTCCTCCCAAACATGTCCCCTATTCATTTAAGTATATCACCAATATGTATTTATTACACAAAATGGAAAGCTACAGCTAAATTAAACAAAATAAAAGGCAAATATGTATTATATAGTATATATAATATATACCCAGAATTCTTAGCTCAAATGTAATACATGCACAGTGTGTTTTTAACTAGTTCGGGTGTGCAGGGGCCAAAAGCAGTCATATCCTGGGGTCTGATAAAGCACAGATGAAGAATTACTATTTTATGGGCTAAAAGAATTGGTTTAAAGATTTAAGAAGGCAGAGTAAATCATAATGGTACTCTGAGGCAATGAATATGTAGGACCTCTTCCATATTAGAGAAATAGATGTGCAGTGCTCTGCACAGGGTGGGGAGGGGGACTGCATCAAGGCAGAAAGCCTGTGGCGTTCAGTGCGGTGCAAACTGGAGGTGAGGCCAGACCTACTGCTTGTTCTCTCTGTGCCAGTGAACAGGTCCAGGGTTTGTTTTGGGGCTTTTTTCTGAGCCTCAGTCTCCTGGTTTGTAGAACAGAGATAGGGAACCTTTCTAATCCACAAGATTTGTTAAGGGCCAACAGATAATAATATGAAATTACTGTGTAAATAATGAAGAACCAAGCACTTTTTTTCTTTTGCCTTCTCTTGTTTTGATGAGACAGGGTCTCATGTAGTTCAGGTGGCCTGGAACTTCCTGTGTGGGCAAGGACGATTTTGAACTTCTGATCCTTCTGCCTCTACTTCCCAAGGGCCCAAATGCATATTTAAAAAACAAAACAAAAGAACCTTCTTTGAATAATTTCTCATACTCCACTAGCTTTCCTATGGCTACCCTATTTGGCTACTGAAAGAATGATCTCTGGGGTTCCCTCTACATTTGCAGTAAGTGAAGCATCCTTCATCCTATGTGTCTAATTTTGTTATTTTGTCTCTAAGAGAGAATAAATTGCTGATTTATTAAATGATTTTTTCCCAAATGATCTGCATNCATGTCTGAAAAGATGCTAAAATTCTTTTGTGGGGGAGAGGGAGGGAAGTCCTGTTCTTTGTTTGAGATGGGTTCTCATTATGTACACCAGGTTGTTCTCTTACTCAAAGATCCATCTGATTGCCTCCCAAGTGCTGAGATTATAGGCATGTGCCATGCTTTGCTACTAGAATTCTTTTTAAATCAGCATGTATCATACTGAGAATTCACCAGATGTAAGACACAAGAAAAATCATCACTATCATCAATTATCATTCCAGCTCTTTCATCCTTAATCCCATCGTCCCTAAGTGAGGTACTTGAGAGTCAAGGACACTTAAAGCTGAGGCACGAAGCTCCTAAGAACATGCCCGTGCATTCCACCCAAGCCTAGCATACTGCTTGAGCATTTGTCTAGTATTTCTTGATGAGAAGGCTGGAATGAATGCCCCATTTCCAGCCTAGAATTTCATCAAGGAACACTTCCGTAAAGATCCACAGAAAACAATTTGTCCTCTGAGAGGTTCATGAGTTTCTCTTTACACTTGCTTTTTGTACTTCTATACCCTGTAATTTCCAGCAGCTGAACCATGTATGCAGTAGGACCTGAGCACTTATTCCTGGATGAGGAAAACCACACAGGAAGAAAAGGAACAACCATGTTTCAATTAATGCCCCAGATCACCAGGCTGTTCCCACTCAAATCAGGTGCTAACACCTCTCCACTGGTATAAAAAGAAAAAACCCACAGAGGTTGCCCAGTTCTGTAGATAGAAAGATTGGAAGAGACCTGAGGCAGATCTGAAAGAAAGCAAGTTGGGCCACGGATAGGACATTGGAGAGACCATCTGGATTACTAACCCGCTTTTATTCTACCAAAAACTCCCWATCTCTTCTCCCCAACTTCAAAAATGAAAAATTGAGACTTTGTACTTGGGAACACTATAGAGGAGATCAATTTAGTGATTCCCAATGATGTTGCCAAGAGCTCTAGGTCTTAGGCACTCTGGGAAGTTGGACTTGTAAAAATCTCATTTGAACCCCTAGCATTCTTAATTTTTGTTTTATGTTCTAAGATTCCACGTAAGATACCATCTAGAAACTTTCAGACAGCTGAAATAAAGTGTTCCAGTTCAACTTCTTTATAGATGAAAAGGAAGAACAGAGGTCCAAAAACACTTAACAAACTCAGTCTCCTGACCTCAAAAGCCAGGTATGGTGACACTCACCTTTAATCCCAATACTCATGAGCCAAAGGCAGGCAGATCTCTATGAATCAGCCTGGTATACATAATGAGTTCCAAGCTAACAGGAACTACTCGATGAGACTGTCTTAAGACAACAAAAAGCAGCCAGAGGTGGTAGCACACCTTCAATTCCAGCCCTTGGGAGGCAGAGGCAGGCTAATCTATACAATGAGTTCCAGGACTGGCTCAGTGCTACACAGAGAAACCCTGTCTCAAAAAAGGAAACAGAAAGTATTAAACTACCACAGATGGAACCCAGATGCAAATTCTATTACGTAATCAGGAAGATGCAGGTTTACTTAAACAGAATTCTCCTACCCAGACAGCGGAGACAGAAATGAATTAGGACAGGCTGCACGTAGCTCCTGCCTGGCTTTAGTACTGAACAAATGAAGTCAATGAGGAGGAGGATCAGCTCTAGGGAGAACCTCAACTACTCTTTATAGACTTCTCTGGGGCAGAAAAGCATCATTATTTCTTTGATGACCAGACCTAACTGGTAATTTCTGTTCATAGCTTTCCCTACTTAACAAAGAAGCATGGAGGGTAAATTGTTCCTAATTAGTTGAAGCCTACATGCCTCCACTAATTACATCTGCCAGCTGAAAGGAACTCTTCCTCCTGTTCCCAGTCCTCCAGGCCCCAAAGTAATTATCACCTGGGACCTAGACTGATGTAAGAGCCACTAGTAACCTAGTGAAAAGAACAGGAGGGTGACAGAGCAGTTACAGATGTATGGCCCCACACAGAAGTGAGTTCAAAAAGAGCCTTCTTCATTTCTTCATTTRAAACCGCAAAGTACAGTTTCAGTATTTCCCAAGGAACTGCATCTCAAAGGGAAAGAATGCACAGAAAAGTCATTCTCGAGAGCAGTGGTGCCTCAGCCCAGAAGGATGCTTAGTCAAGAGACAAACTTCAGTCAGATGGAAATGACAAGGCTCAGAGCTCTCAAACGAAGCAAGAAGAGCTAGGTGATGGGGACAGAGACTGCTCAGTGGTTAAGGGCGCTGTTGTTCTTCCATAAGACATCCTTCTATAACGCCAGTTCCAAGGTATCCAATACCCTTCCTGGCCGCTAAGGGCACCAAAAAAAGAATGATAAAGTTAAAACAACAAAGAGCTCAGGACTGACTCCACAGGGTGGACCAGTGAGACTTTGGTAAGAAAAAGAGCCCAGACATTGATTCTGTGGAAACTAATAATGGACAAATTTCACCTATGACTTTAGGCTCTCCTAAATTTGAATTAAAAGCAGAAATTCCAAATAGAATCCATTTTTTCCCAGGCTAAGGATGTAGTTTTACGTTAAAAAATAGTCACCCAGCATGCACAAGACCCCAGAGTCAATCCCCTGCACCACAAAAACAAAAAACAAAACAAACTTTTTGCTACAGCTGACACAAGAGGGACCCGACTCAACTGGGAGCAAAGAATGAAAAAGTAGTAGGAACAGCTTCCACTATCAGTAAGACAATGCCTGTCAGGACAATTCTTTTGTGGGCAAACTGGTATAACAAGCCAAGCACTTCAGTGGTTCCAGATTAACAAATTAAAATACAAATTCTGCTTGCTCGATCTCAACAACAGTTTGRAAGAGAAAAAACACTTACTGCCTGAACACTTTAGCTACAAGAGCTTGACTCCCAAAGGAAAACAGACATTGCCAGCAGGTAGATCTAAAGGTATTACCCTGATCCAGTTCACAACATTACTAAAGCACAAAGATATAAACATCCCTTGGTTAAGTTTTTGATCTTGCTTACACATAAACAGCAAAAATCAAAACATGTTGACACTGAAGAAGCACTCCTCCCGTTGCTATTTGACATATCAAGGGCAGAATATGAGTTATACAGGTGACAAGAGAATGAAGATCTTACTTCCCTGATTACTCCAAGAGGTACAACTGGAGTCCTGACTCAATGACTCAACAGTATAAAGCTCAGAAGGCTGGTATAGATTCATTATAAACTGCTAATAGAAAAGACATTAGGTGGCCACACTGGGGACAGAAGGGAGAAAAAAATCAGCCTCCTCCAGTAAAACAAACATGAACAAAGTCTTAAGATCCTAACTAGGAAGGCTGCTGATTCTAGACTCCAAGTGAGGTATCTTTGAATGCCAACTACTTTCCCCATTAGAATTAATGAATATAAGAACTCCCACTCCTTTTAGTGGGAACTAATGCAAATGACTCCAGTATTTTCTTCCCAAATAAAACTTCTTTCCCAGGAGCCTTTACTTCTCCAGACCTTAGCTCTTACAAGTATAGAAAAAGCAGTTAGGTAATACTAAAAATCAATACTGTCTCATTAGTATATCTTATTTTTTTGTTTTGTTTTGGTTTTGGTTTTTCGAGACAGGGTTTCTCTGTGTAGCCCTGGCTATCTTGGAACTCTGTAGACCAGGCTTGCCTCGAACTCAGAAACCTGCCTGCCTCTGCCTCCCAAGTGCTGGGATTRAAGACATGCACCACCACTGCCTGGCTCATTAGTATATCTTAAGTAAATTCCCACAGYGCTCAGAAGGCTAAGGCAGGAAGATCACGAACCTTAGGCCAGCCTGGGCTACAGATCAAGATTCTGTCTCAAAATTTTCATATCTCAAAACGAATTTTGGCAGAGAAAGGTAAAAACATGTATACAATCCAAGAATTCAGTAGGCAGAAGGAGGATTAACACAAACTTGAGACCAACCTGGTCTACTTACAGAATGCCAGGCCAGCATGGGCAACATAGTGATACAGTGTCTCAAAAACAAAAGACAACAATATAATAACAACAACTCTCTGAGCTTTCACAATTCTAGCCTATGTCTCAGACAAGCCAGATGTGATTGCTATTTGAAAAGACCTAAGTCAAATCAGCACAACCTTTGATCTCAGCAC
>BDUI01000418.1:59203-69668 GCA_002335545.1 Apodemus speciosus | reverse complement strand
TCTCTCTCTCTCTCTCTCTCTCTCTCTCTCTCTCTCTCTCTCTCTGTCTGTCTCTCTGCCTTCTTTCTCCATTCTCAAGGCAGACCAAAGTCCACCTGGAAGTAAGAACAACAGAGACCAATAGGCCCCCAATCTCACGGTTCTCAGCTCCAACCATAAGAAACTACCTTCTTTTCCTCTTCCCCTTCATTTCCAGTTGCAGCAATTCTAGTACAACTTTGATTGGCTTAGTCTGGGTATAACCACTCCTGGCCAACCCAGTGCAGTGGAGAAGGTGTGTGGCAGGACCCTCTACAAAGCTACACTGCTGATATATCTACATAGGTCTAATATGGATGGGGTGCCTACTCCCCCACCCCATCCACCAGCCTCCTGAGGGGTTTGACAGCTGCCTCTCCCACCTCCCTAAATCCTCCCAGCCCTTTCATTTTCCCCAAAGCCTTCAACTTAACAGGCAGCACAATCAGACCAAGATGCTGCCCTCTCCAGAAACCTGAGAAGTCCTACATAGAAGTATTCCCTTCCCCAGTAAAAAGGACTCAGCTGAGGACTGGGAGTCCTTCAAGGCCATCGGAGGTCGAATGCACCAGCGTAGATGTTTCAGGCACTCCTGGGCTAGGCCCAGAAATCTTGCCCATGACAGGCACCAGATATAGACCAGAAAGATTGGAATGAAGGAAGCTAACAGTGATTGGCCTCTGAGAAGTATGAACTGGTCTGTAGTGTCTGAATTAGTCTCCAAGAACTGTCCAGGTCTTCAGTACAAGAGAAAGGGTCTAAAATTATTTCTGGCTTCTCTCTGCACACTGCATCTGACCTTTTGGCCTTTGGAGGAGCAACAGACTGACCTCCTCCCCAGCAAGGTCATTTATAGGGCATTCTACTTGCATTGGTTTATGGTGAGTTACGGCATAACCTTGGGCATTTGGTGCTCAGGTTTCCTTTAAACTGCTTCTACAGATGAACAAGATGCAATGTTTCATGACTTGCCCAAGGGCACGTGTCTCAGAAGTTTCCTGAACACCCACCCTATCCAGGGTTCACTGAGTTACACACTACAGGACTGACTTGGGGCATTATTTATGAATGCTGCTTTTATGGAAATCCCAGGGCATGAACATTACAGCCCAAAGCTGTGGTTTTGTAGTAAGGTACAGCCTGTCCTTGGGAGCGTTTGAGTGAACTTTAGAAATCATGTAACCATAATACATCTAAGAGTTCAAAGGCAGAATCCTGGAGCTTGTCCGGACATTTCCTTCTTTTCTGATGACACTGCAGAGGGTGTTCTCCAATTGAGTAGTCTCTGGCTACTGTTCAAAACTTGAGGTAAGGAAAATGGAAAATTTTGGAGACCGGATTAAAAAAAGCTACTATGTGGAACAGAAGAGATGGGGGAAGCTTTGCTTTATGCTATTGCTTTGGTTTGCCTCGTGCTATTTTCTCATTGTGAACAAAAGTAGCAGAGGGAACACTTGAGCAGTTTTTACTTATTGTATCTTCTTATCCCACATTCTAGGCAAACGTCCACAGAGAGGAAAGGCACAGGCTCCTAAAACAGCTACCACCGTATCTTCAGGAATGACAAGATTACTGAGTACACACCAAGGGAGCTGTGGGCAAAACAGCAGAGTCACCTGTGGCTGTGTGCACCAGTCACTTCTTCATGATTCCCAGGAGACAGCGTTGATTGGTKGATGATTGCCTGGAGGCATGGTTTAAATGGAACAGCAGCTCCATGGTGTTAATTTTGAGCAGTCATACTCAGCCACATCTTTTTTTTTTTTTTTTTTTTTTTTTTTTTGACAGGGTCTTTTAGCCTTCTCCAGCACAGATAAAATAAAACTCTGTACAGGAAAGCACAAATGGCTACATTAAGATAAACCAAGGCTATCAAAACTTTCCACTGTTATCTTAACTAAAACTTTTTGTTAAGAGAAATCCATTGTTAAACACAAGGCACGTTTGTGTAATACATAACGCATAAGAATACATAAGAAAATGAGCAATATGTATGCCTAGATTAAACACACAGTAGACGTCTGTAGGTAACTAGGGTTCACTTCACCTCTTCTCTAGCCTTTCCTTTGCTCCCAAGAAGGCAAACTAGAGTGTTTGTTATTCAGCGTCTAACTMAGGCCAAAGAATTGTGTGGAGAGTGATGTCCAGAAAGMCTTACACAAAGGCTACTAAGTTAGCATRTGAGAAGAATCTGTCCACAAAAAGAAAGGCTGAGGCCTTTTGGAACTGGCCAGAGCCTCGAGCATCTGCACCCCAGGGTGCCCGAAGGGAATATTTTAATACTAAAATACTAATGAGACATGCCATGCATGAATTTGTAAAGACAACTCCATGTAACGCAGTGTGCACAGCAATCTTATGCTATGAAAATGGCCCCGAGCCCCAGAGATTGTGGCATGAAAGCCCCAACCCCTTGAATAGCCTTTAYTGAGTTTCTAAGCCTTCTCTCCGCTCTAGGCCATTCTCCTTTGGAAGTGTATTCTTTAGGATTTCTCTGTGTAGCCCTGGCCATTCCAGAACTCACTCTGCAGGCCAAACTGGCCTGGAACTCAGAGATCTGCCTGTCTCCTGAGTGGTGGCATTAAAGGCATGTGCCACTGCCACCCAGCTTGTAAGTGTATTCTCCCCCCCCCCCATACGTTGCGTTTATTATAACAGAGCAGAGATAGGAAGTGTTCATGTCCTTTGACACCTACTCCAGCCCCAGCCTCAGCCCCTCCCCARCACCCAGCTGCAGCTACTTTAGTGGTTCCTAGGCATTGCTTAGCAGCGCCTGGTGCTATGTCTCCTGCTTCTCTAGTGGTTTGGGGGAGATTCAGGCAGAGTTTCTACTTCTTTAAGCCCTAGAACTGAGCAGGAGGCAGCCAAATCTCRAGGCATTCTTAATCTTTTACTTTGTTTGCTACTATTTTCAAGGAATGTAAGAACCTGGAACTCCCTCTAGTGGCTACCAATTCTGATATCTGCCAATATCATGATCACAGACAATATTTTTAGTGTGCAGCTATAAAAATGYCAGGAATAGTCCTCTAGTTAGATGATTCTAAGAAATCAAATGGGAAGCCAAGCACAATTCTTTTCCCTAGGTTAGAAATGTCTATCTGTCCAGAAGYTGCAATGTCTTGTTTATCAACTTAAGGGAGCTGAAACACTCCCAGAACCTTTAGAAACAGGAAGGTAGATAATCACATGAGTCTTTTATGTTCTACTTGCTTTGGTCAAGTGACCCTAGAGAGACTAAGTGGGAAGTCATTAAAACTCAAGAAGCAGAGAAGACTAGATTATTTCTCAACTCACTCTCAGGGCACATGAACATGTTAAATATTTATTCTTGGACATCCGGACTCTTTAAAAAATTATTATGAATATTTTACGAATATTATTTTGCGAATACGTGTGGGTGTGCCTTTATGTGAACCAAGTGTGTGAATGTGCTGGCAGAGGCCAAAGGCATGGTATCCCATAAAACTCTGGACACACACACACACACACACACACACACACCCGCGCGCGCGCGCGCGCGCACGTACACAAGCAGGACTGTTTTTCTTCATTCATGAACCAGACATAACGACTGTGATTTCCTCATTTGTTATACGAGTATAAGGTGCCACAGCATGCATGTGGAGATCAGAGGACAACTTGAGGAAGTTGGTTTTCTTTCCTTCCACCTTGTGGATGCCTTTATTCACCAAGCCAGCTCACCAGCTATGCAAWGTCTGTTAGTTAA
The DNA here is from genome assembly GCA_002335545.1 of Apodemus speciosus. Lineage (NCBI taxonomy): Eukaryota > Metazoa > Chordata > Mammalia > Rodentia > Muridae > Apodemus > Apodemus speciosus. The sequence goes on along the minus strand of BDUI01000418.1, from coordinate 65,920 downwards.
GCAAAGAGGACAAAAATTCGCTACTCTCAAGACCCAAGAAGGCTCAAAGCAGTTCGAGTCACAGAATCGTCACGTTCAGCCTGGTACTGTACTACTGTAAACCAGTTGCAATTTATACTGTTTTTTAAAAAGTAAAGATAATCCCTATGCCAAAAAATGGTTAGTGTCTCACTAGAACAGAAACAAACCTCACCTCAGGCAGAACCTAGCAAACGACTCACTAAAASCCTATGGGCAAGTGAAAAAAACTGCGGGCGAGGGCCCCGAGGGCGGGGGCGGGACTTTGTCTCCCAGCAACGGCCGCAGCGATTGGACAGCTCTCCCTGACCGGAGACCAATAGTCAGACACGCTGCCAACGCTCGACGTCACGAGTGCGGCTGCGCGGGGAATTCGAATCACTGGCGGCCTTCCAGGTTCGGGGCCCGGGCTGATGGGGTGTCTCGGCGGCGGCTGGTGGAGTATTTCACTGCTGTACGCTTTTTCTCGTCATGGACAACCTAGAAAATGTCTTTCGGTAAGTGTCGGTCAGGTGGGGTGCGAGCGCGAGCCGGCCTGAGTGCGGGTCGGGACGGTTGGAGGCCGAGTCCCTCAGGCGCGCTTTCTCCTCAGCGCCGCTTCCTCAGCGGGTTCCCGCACCAGGCCTCAGCCAAGGCGGCGGCCTCCGGGTCTCTCGAGTAGAGAGAGGAGCAAGCTGCAGCGGGCTACGGGTTTGTGCGGAGGATTTGGGCGGTCTGCGCGACCTTCCGAAGTCACGTGTCTTCTCCGTGGGGCACTCTGTCTAGACGTGAGAGACCCCGCCTTCAAAACCCAAACTCTAGTGATGACATTTTCTGATAAAAACGTCACCCCACTAAGGAAAGAATTTACTATTTCTCGATTGCCTGATACGTAAGAAAAAAATTGAAGCTGAACGTTATGGGAAAAATATTTGAGTCTTCCTGCAAGCAGAGTTTTAAAAAAAANCCTATGGGCAAGTGAAAAAAACTGCGGGCGAGGGCCCCGAGGGCGGGGGCGGGACTTTGTCTCCCAGCAACGGCCGCAGCGATTGGACAGCTCTCCCTGACCGGAGACCAATAGTCAGACACGCTGCCAACGCTCGACGTCACGAGTGCGGCTGCGCGGGGAATTCGAATCACTGGCGGCCTTCCAGGTTCGGGGCCCGGGCTGATGGGGTGTCTCGGCGGCGGCTGGTGGAGTATTTCACTGCTGTACGCTTTTTCTCGTCATGGACAACCTAGAAAATGTCTTTCGGTAAGTGTCGGTCAGGTGGGGTGCGAGCGCGAGCCGGCCTGAGTGCGGGTCGGGACGGTTGGAGGCCGAGTCCCTCAGGCGCGCTTTCTCCTCAGCGCCGCTTCCTCAGCGGGTTCCCGCACCAGGCCTCAGCCAAGGCGGCGGCCTCCGGGTCTCTCGAGTAGAGAGAGGAGCAAGCTGCAGCGGGCTACGGGTTTGTGCGGAGGATTTGGGCGGTCTGCGCGACCTTCCGAAGTCACGTGTCTTCTCCGTGGGGCACTCTGTCTAGACGTGAGAGACCCCGCCTTCAAAACCCAAACTCTAGTGATGACATTTTCTGATAAAAACGTCACCCCACTAAGGAAAGAATTTACTATTTCTCGATTGCCTGATACGTAAGAAAAAAATTGAAGCTGAACGTTATGGGAAAAATATTTGAGTCTTCCTGCAAGCAGAGTTTTAAAAAAAAAGTTCCCACACTGGTTTTTGTTTGTTTGTTTTGGTTTTTGTTTGTTTGTTTTTGTTGGGCGCGGTGGGGCGCTTAGGTGACTTACCCAGCCTGTGATGTTAAGCCATTTAAACCTGTTAAGTCGGATGTTACAAGAAATACAGTTTTATTTTTATCAGTCCTTTAGGTATTCAAAGAGTAAGATATCCAAAATCTGTTGGCGTTAAGCAATTTAATTTTTGATCAGATCGGCTAAAGATTTCCCCTCCCCATTCTAAAAAACGAAACTAGKTATTTTGATTTTTCAAGGCTTAATGATTTGATGTTTTAGCATTAAGTTACAGTGTGTTTAGGCCATTTTCCCAGGAGGTGTGGTTGATGTGAGGCTATTCAATGTTTACCTTAGATAAATATTTGTATATCTTATTTTGCTAAATAAGAGTTTCTAAACACAAAGTAGTGCTGGCATTTCAGACATGCCAAAAAGAGTTCCTTTTAAGTGAAAAAGTGAGAGTCCTTGACAAAACAAAAAACACTAAATTGCTAAAATCTCTACTACTTCTGTTCACAAAACTATGAGCAAGCCATTGYAGTTTCTCTGAATGATCATTTCAGTGTGCCAGTGAAATAGATTTTGAGACAGATTTTTCTGGTCATCTACAAAAATACTACTTTTAAATTCTTTTTCTCCTAATCTTATCATTTCTSAGTTTATTATCCTGAGTGTTTTTCAACTTGATTCATACTGAGAATACAGTTAATTCCCATCTCCCTCTCTCCAAAGTTGTACATACTATTCTCACCCTTACTACCTACTAGGACTCTGCTGTAACTTCTGAAATGACTGCTATTTATGGTTCCAGCCCTGCTCCTTTTTGTGAAGGAACAAAGAAGACATCTTAAAATGCAGATAGAGCTTGCCACCTCTTCTCTTCACACTTTGACTCTCTGTYCCTCAAGTTCTGTCAGCCTTAATTTCCCTAAAACGGCCAGGGTAGCTAGCTAACATTGGACCCTTAAGGATAACTTGTGCCCACTCTTACCCCTTAGCTACCCCCCCTTTCTATTTTCTAGTTAATGAAACATGGTACTATTTTTATGTTTTTGTTTGTTTACCCCACTAGCACCTGAGGTCATTGGGACTTGATTTGTTGGCCTGACTTCTTAACCTGTGCTTAGGTATTGTGGAAGTAAGGAAAGCAAAGTCCTCTGGGAGCTCTACCGGTATTGATCGGAACTGTCATCATGTGTTTTTTCCTTGGGACAATGTTAGATTTGGGCTCAAGCAAACAGTCTCTGGAAACTCCAAATTGTAGTACTGGGGCTGTCACACCAAAGGAGAGGATTTTCTTTGGATCTTATTCTAACCCCCTAACTTAGCTATGCTCCTGAGAAMTAAGAGTGCTTTGTCTCAATCCCACTGGGTGGCAGTGACATTGGGGATCACAAATCTAGGTAGACTTTGAGGCAAATACTGCTCTGACTTTTCTGGTCACCTCTGAATGATTGCTCTTTTATGTGATGTTTAGGTTGATGAATACAAGATTTCCATAATGTAACATAATGTAGAATCAAATATATCTTTGGCATCTAGGAATTATTCTTTCTTTCATGTATGTACTTTTCTGTTCTAGCATGTTTGAAGCCCATATGCAAAGCTACCAGGGTAATGACCCACTTGGAGAATGGGAAAGGTTAGTGCACGTTTGTTTGTTTTCCTTTAAACAAAGGAACCATATGCTATCCTGTGGAAAACTAATATCCATATTTTTCTAGCTTTATGAAGTGGGTAGAAGAGAATTTTCCTGACAATAAAGAATACTCTATGATATTATTAGAACATTTAATGAAGGAATTTTTAGATAAGAAGAACTACCACAATGATTCAAGATTCATCAATTATTGCTTAAAATTTGTAAGTATAATTTCATAGATAACTAAATGTAATGTTTTAATTCTGGTCCTCCCTTGTTTTTGTTTGTTTGTTTGTTTGTTTGTTTGTTTTTTGGGGAGGGGAATGGGGGGGGTAGGTTAAGACAGAGTTTCTCTTTATAGCCCTGGCTGTCCTGGAACTCATTCTGTAGAACAGGCTGGACTGGAACTCAAAGAGATCCACCTACCTCTACCTCCAAGTGCTGGGATGAATGGGGTGCCCAACAATTGGCTGGCTTTTGGGTTCCTCCCTTGTTAAGATCATTTTAGGCTGCCTTTTTAAAATCAATTTCTTGTTTTTATTCATGAATGTTTTAGAAGTTATATAGTCAGAAGTATGTATTTTAGAGCTTTGGCTTCTGAAATACTGAAGAGTCAGTGATTTAATTTTAAAACCCCTCTTTATTTCATATGTATAAATGTTCCAACGTGAGATAGAAACTAAAAGTAAAATGAATTATTATATAAGAAATGTGGTTGGGGCCACTTGGGGTTCACTTGAGAGAGAGGCAGGCAGACCTCTGCATTTTCTGCCAGCCTCGTCTATAGAGAGAATTCTAGAACAGTCAAGGCTATGTAGCAAGCCACCNTTTTTGTTGTTCGTTTTTTTGAGAACTTGAAGTTGGGTGGGTAGGGAGGAGAATATGATCAAAATATATTTAAACTTAAAAATTGTTTTAAGTAATAAAAATATAATTTTAAAAAACCCAAAAAGATGTTTTAAATAGAATTTGAGAACTAATTAAGATGTTGCATATCATGCAGCGCACCAGTAGAACCCCTCTCCCCCAGTGGTAACATGTTTTTATTAAAATATTGTTACTGACTGTAAAGAAAAAAAAAGGGTAGGACTCTCTAATCTGAAATGAAAGTTTGGGGCTATGAATTCTAGTAATAAAATCACATGGAATAGAGAATGAACATGAAATTGTTATCTAAATTATAAAATACTATAATTAAAGGCACCTGTGGGACTTAAGTAAGCTCAGACTAAGACAAAGTATTTCGTGTAATGAATCATTGTAGGCCCTACTGTTTTGTGAAATACTTTGATAAGTATTGAATATCAAGGGAAGAAATTACTTTTAGATTTACCATCAGAGAACATTATTTGACTTTACCTATATAATACCCTAGACTTTTGTGAAGATTGAGCAGTGTAGGTTTGGCTAGGCTCTGGGAAAGAATTAGCCTAGCAGATTGGTTGTCTTGTGTATAGTAGTTATATATAGTTATTGAATAGAGTAACATTATGTAAAAAATGTATATAATAATGTGGTGATCTAAGTAATTTGTATATAACCTCTGGCATTTATCATTTTGTGTGTGTTGGAAATCAAAACCCTCTCTTAGCTATTTTGGAATATAAAATTATCAACATAGYTTACTAGTGTGGAACATTAGAAGTCGTTCTTCATCTATCCATCCATCTACCCTCTATATTCATTAACTATCTCTTTGTACCTCATTATTTATGTGTGGTTTTGCTCTGGGTTTTTGTAGGCTGAGTACAACAGTGACCTTCATCAGTTTTTTGAGTTTCTGTACAACCAGGGAATTGGAACCAAGTCATCATATCTATACATGTCCTGGGCAGAGTATCTGGAAGCCCAGGGAGAGCTGCAGCATGCCAGTACTATTTTTCAGACAGGAATTCATAACGAGGCTGAACCTAAAGAACTACTACAACAACAATACAGGTAGCTTCAAAGTGTATAACTCTTTTCTTTTTCTGTTCTGTATCTTTATGTGTATCTACTTTAACTCTAAGTTATACTGTATGTGTATTGTAGGTCTGACCATCTCTTAGGGATGCTATGTGACAGATTTTATAAAGTCACTTTAAACTGCAGCATTGTGAGGCAACACAAAAGGTCACTTCACAAGAAGGGTACCTACAAGMGACAGAACAAATTGTCCCCTCAAAATAACCCATCAAGCCACAAATAGAATTATCTATTCATGAAGACAAAGCCCTCTGGATCTAATCACAATTTGGAGATAGTATTTTATAAATCTCACAATGTGGGTTGAGTAACAACATGAAGTTTTGGTGGCTATTCAAATTGTAGTAAACTATCATAATGAATACCTTATTTTTTTCCTCACACATTTTGTTCTGTTACTTTTCTACYATAAAAATGCCTTATTTGGGAAAACTTGAAAATGTAGAAAACTTTATTTTTTCCTCTCCATATTACAGAATTACAAACATATGTATACACTGTATGTCAAGATCTTTCCTTTAAAGTAATATATTTCTTAACATTTATTTAAAACGTATGTTTAAACAGTTTCAGGGCCTGTGGGACATACAACCAAACCATCTATTCAAAGATTTTCTTTTGCATTCTCATTAGAAGAATTGGGGACCTACCATGCATTGCATGCCTTGGCAGCATTCAATATACTCACCTATTTTTTTCAGTTTTACTATAGAATTTATGCTTTAAAAAAAAAACTATTAGAATTTTCAGATATACATAAAAATAAATCAGTATTTAATAAATGTTCATTTATATACTTTTAGTAATTGTTAACAGTTGATTTTTTTTTAAATTTTAAATAAATAGTTGCTTGCCTGCATATATTTATATGAACTATGCATGTACTTGACACCCCCAGAGGTCAGAAGAGAACACTGGATCCCATTGTGAATCATCATGTGAGTGTTAGGAATCAAACCTGCGTCCTCTGGAGAAGCAGCTAGTGCTCTTAACCTCTGAGCCATCTCTCCGGCCCCTTGACCTTTTTTTGGTACTAATGATATTTGTTTATCTTTTTTTTTTTACTTGTTTGGGCCAAGCACACCATTTTGAGTGTGTGAAGGTCAGAGATTAAATGATGGTGGTCAGGCCTGGCAGTGTCATGCTTACCTGCAGAGTCATCTCATTAACCATGTGTTGACAGGATTTTTTATCCCAAACACTACTACAATCCTCTTTTAAAAAACTGTTTCCTATGGGCTTATTCTATGTTGCCTAATGAAGTTAATGATAATTCTTTAATATTATCTAACTTTGTGTATTTTCAAATCGTCATGTAAAATGGTTTTGTTACCATTGTTTTCTTTGAATTAACGTCAAGTAAGATTTAGTGCTTAGTT
>BDUI01000417.1:229646-242146 GCA_002335545.1 Apodemus speciosus | reverse complement strand
ACACAAGTCTGAGTCCACAGAGCTTAATATAGTGCAGATAGAAGGCCAAGAAATGTACACTAGAATACAGCCCTTAGTATTTGCAAGTAGTAAGGTGGAGGATTCATGAATAAGGGGGAGGGGAGAAAAGGAGAGAGGAAAAGAAAGCAGGGGAAAAAAGAAGGGAGGGAGAATGAAAGGGAAGAAGGATGGGAGGAAGGGAGGGAGGGATGGACGGACAAAGGGGGAAGGAAAGGGGGAGGGAGGGAGAGAGAAAGGGAGGGAGGGAAGGAGAGAAACAGGAGCACTGAAGTAACTGGCCCAAACTGTATTTCTCTCCCATCTGACATATGAATAGAAAGATATGAGTGCATCCAACATCTGAAAGATTTTAATAGCATACAAATTCTACAGATATGTTTTGAAGACTTCATGTTTGAGTCACCAGAAAAGCTAGCCACACATACTGTCTCTTGACTTCTGTGCAGTCACCAATTCTACAATTTTCAAAGATAAAGTATCGGTTGTGGTGTTTACAAAGCTCGAGGTGCCTAGATGAAGGAATTTGTAACCTTCAGGCAGCAGCAAGGACCCTCGGCGTCCTTGTGTAAGAAGTCCTGATCCAGTTTGTATCATTTGACGGAAAGTGTATCTGTGGCACAGACCATGGGTCACGATGGAAGCAAAAATTGTCACTGTCCCCTAAACATGCAAAATGGAGGCTTCAGACTGATGACTGGGAGATATTTGAAGCTGATGCTCATACTGCACAGCAAATACTTGGTTCTTTACCAGGTGACTGGGCTTGCTCTGACTAACTTCCAGATCTCTTAACTGTTGTTACGACGTCCTAGTAAATGAAATTACAATAGCAACCAGATTCATTCAATCATTTTTTTCCATTTACAGAGCAGCACCCAGAAAACTCTCTTCTTCCACATGGGTACCAGGGCTTCCAGGGATGGTCCACCTAATGGCTCCAGCCTCCTATAGAGCCCATCCTGGGTCAGAGGAACAGATAGACCCCAAAATGTCATCATCTATAACATCCTTTGATTACATCCTGGGCCACACCCAGCTCCAGAGGATGCTGAGAACTGTGATGTAACTGTGTGCCTAAGAAAATACATCCTGGCAAACAATTAAAGTCTTGTCCATGACTCCCAAAGCTTCTAGTCACACACACTAGTCCTCATTAACCAAAGCCCTTTATTCATATATAGTCCTTAGTATATTAATGTCTGTCACGCCGCTTCAAATCCACGGCCCTCACGTTTATGAATCATTCTGCTTCAAACAGACCACCAACACACCACGGCTGCATTCTCTTGCCCTCATACAGTGGATGATAACAGAACTTCGGGTAACAAAGATAATGTGAACTGACATAGATAACGCCTTCAACAAGATGCCAACTGATAGCATGACCTTGGACTAACTCACCGTTTTCTTTTGCCAAATCGGAGGAGTTGTTTAAATCTCAGTTAGTTTTGCATTGTGCTTAAAACATCATTGGCAGTAGCTCTTTCATCCCCCTCCTCAGATGACTAAGTCCGCTGTGATAAGGTAACATGAGCAGAGCAGGAGACTGCCCGACTCGGGCGTAGCATGGTGGTACAGTGCTTGTCTAGCATTCTTGAGGCCCTGGGTTCCACCTTCAGCATTCCAAAGAGCAGGAAGAGGGGAGGAAGCAAGGGGGGGCCGAAGGAGGTTGGGGAAGGGGGGAAAAGAACATGCACATGTAAATGAAGTCATCCAAAGAACAATTTTATTTTTAAAAAAGCAGGCTGGATGTAGACGCTCACACCCATAATCCAAACACAGTCGGATTGCTACAGGTTCAAGGCCAAGCTGAAGCTACCTAAAGAGAGTAACTTGGACTACAAAGTAGTCTTTTTGGTCTCAAAATAAAAACCATAACAAAATGAAAGGAGATAGGAAAAGAAGGAAGAAGGAAGGGAGAAAAAAAGGAAAGCAAATGATTATTCCTAATAGTACAACAGAATGTTTTTGGAGGAGAAATAACGGAACTTTCTGTGTAGAAGATAGAATTCGGAACATAAGGGTGAGAACAGGCATAGAAGACACTGCCCAAGCATTAGTCACAATGAAGAGTCAAACCAAGCAACTGGGAGAAAGCCAAGGAAAAGTTGAGAGACTTTGAGGATGTACCCTTAGAGAGGTGCTGGCCAATGACCTGCTAAGAGAGCTCGTTAGCCAGTGACCATGTGCCAAGGGACAGGCTGTCGCGATCGCCTAACTCGCCAGCAAGAAAGACGTGCCACAACAGGATTCTTCTACAGACGTTTATTGCGGGACTGCAGAGGCGAAAGACCCCGAGCCCAGAAACTGGTGCCGCTTAAATAGGCCTAGGAGGGACGTGTGGGTATATGATTGGTGCTAATTTCAAGCCCTAATTTACATACTCCGGGAGGGCCTGTTTACCACTTTTAGTGGTTCATGACTGAAAGACTCGGCGCCATCTTGCAATGGCGAATAGTGGCGTATGTGGCTTCCCACAACAGGCTCCCTATTCAAACCTTGGCTCCGACATGTAAAATCTCATGACCTCAGGAACCTTCCCAGCCTTCGTCACCAGGAAATGAATGACAACGTTTCATAGAGTAGAGCTGGTCAGACTTCCCAATGCACGCAGTTAGAGGACCTGGTGTGTAGCAAGCCTTCCACTATCATCCTATTCAAAGATAACACAAGGTATCCTGTTTCTTAGGCCAGTTCTCACCATAACAGCCCCAGATGTTAGCATAGCTGATTCTGGGATGGAAGAACCATTCGGGCCATAAAACTGAGCATGTAGACAGCACCATCTGCTACAAAAACAAAAAACCTAGCCCATCAAAGCCCAGAGTTCTGGGAACGTCTCTAATTGTGCTTCTTTTCTTTTCTTTTCTTTTTTTTTTTTTTTTTTTTTTTTTTTTTTTTTTTTTTTTTTTTTTTTTTGGCTTCTGTAGTTCTGCTTATGGCTAAGTGTTCTTGATAACTGAACATGGTTTTTGTACTTAAAAGCTCACCCTGAGAAGGGCTTGGTGCTACCCTGGGATCCTGAATGCCCAGTGTAATCCCTAGCCAGCTAAGAAAGACTTTAATAAATAATAAAGGTTTTAATTTTTTAAAAAAGGCTTTTAATAAAAAATAAAGGCATAACCCCACATTGGAGTAGTCTTCTCAGGTGGTTACCCCAGAACACTCTCGACGTCAGGATTGAAGTTCCTCTGTCTTTACACCACAGCTCTGAGCAGTAGGCTCTCTCTCTCTCTCTCTCGCTCTCTCTCTCTCTCTCTCTCTCTCTCAATAATAATAATAATAATAATAATAATAATAATAATAATAATAATTAATAATACACCCAAAACCACAGGCCCTGAGGAAATTTAATAACCTCCCACCTTCTAGATCCAGACACTTGGGAAGCTGTACTGGCTGGTTTTTTGTGTTAACTTGATACAAGTTGGAGCTATCACAGAGGAACTTCCCTTAAGGAAATGCCTCCATGAGATCCAGCTGTAAGGCATTTTCTTAATTAGTGATCAAGGTGGGGAGGGCCATTGTGGGCGGTGCCATCCCTGGGCTGGTAGTCTTGGGTTCTATAAGAAAGCAAGCTGAGCAAGCCAGGGGAAGCAAGCCAGTAAGGAACATCCCTCCATGGCCTCTGCATCAGCTCCTATTTCCTGACCTGCTTGAGTTCCAGTCCTGACTTCCTTTGGTGATGAACAGCAATGTGGAAGTGTAAGCAGAATAAACCCTTTCCTCCCCAACTGGCTTCTTGGTCATGATGTTTGTGCAGGAATAGAAACTCTGACTAAGACAGAAGCACAACTCAAAACAGTACTTCTCCCTGAAGGCTAGTACACAGTTTCCTAGGACTGGCATTAGAAAGCAGAGGGCAGAACACCTTCAATAAAGACAATGTGTTTCCCAGGTTCTGGAAGAGCTGGAATCCCAAGACAAGAAGCCTGCTGCCGGGTTCTCTCCTGAGGCCCCTCTCCTTCACTTACAGATGGCCACTCTCTTGTGTGTCCTCAAGTGGCCTTTGATACTGTGTGTTAATATCCCTGTTGTGTCCTGTGTATCTTCCTTCCCCCTTACTATGACAGTCCACTGGAGTGGGCTAACTGCAAATCAGTCACCTCTGTATGGGGACAAGCTCCAAACACAGTCACATTCTGAACTGCTATGGTTAGAGTTTCAACATATGCTTTTAAAAAGAAAAAAGAAAGAAAAAGAAAAGACTTTATTTTACAACATATAAATTTGAAAGATATAATTAGCCCATAACATTAATCCAGACCTGTTTTTCTTCATTACGATATTTTTTTCTATTTTTTTTTTATCAAGAATATTTCATTTGGTCTGAGGACGCACCTCACCTGGTAGAATGTTTGCCTCGTATACATGAAGCCCTGGGTTCAGTTCCCGGCAGTACATAAATCTTGTGATTGCAGCACTTGGAAACAGGGTATGAGAGGATCAGAGTTCAAGGGCACTCACTGGCACAGAGCAAGTTTAAGGTCACTCTCCCATCATAAAACAAGAATACCTAGTAATTTATGAGGCACACCTTTGGGTATGTCCCTGATGGCCTTTTCAGAAGTGAGGTGACAGAAGACGGTCCTCAAGTGAGAACAGTGCCATCTCAGCAGCTGACATCACACACTGATAAACAGGGGACGCAGAAAGATGACAGAGAACAGGTAAGTCCTCCTCGCCTGCTTCCTTACCCGCTGCAATGTGAGCATGTGGCCTCACCACAGAGCCACTGCCTACCAAGCCTTCTCTGCCAGGATGAACTTAGACCCTTGAACTGTGAGCCAAAGCACTCTTGACTCCCCTAAGTTGCCTTTGTCAGATATATGGCCACAGAAAAGGAAAATAACACCTCATCTCATGACGGGCTGAGACTTTAAGAAAAGCAAGATGGATTTTTCTGTAAGTGGTAGATTTATCTTGTCCTCAAATATGCATTCAGGGTTTACAGTCATACAAAAAGCTCTGTTCTGGGCACGTGTGGGGATAGCTCCCTGCACCAGGCACCTTACTCTTAGCAATTAAAAGGTCCCATAGCAGACAAATACTAACAGCACGCGGAGTATCGAAGACAACGGGACTATGGTAGTAACCAAGAGAGTAGAGGGAACACAGGTCCTTACTTATAAAAGCCTTGGAAAACCTCTATAATAGCCGTTCCTGACCAATGCCCCAAAGGAAACCAGGGACAGGCTATACAGAGAAGCAATCACAGAAAGAACAGCAATTATTAAGACCATAAGGTGGGAGAGACGAGAATGCAAGGGATACCAGGACACTGGGATAGACCGAGTGAGGGGTCAGTGCTTGAGGATGACAGGAGAGAAACAGCCAGACCTACTTGTTCAGGGCCTTAGTGCCCTGTGCGAGAAGGTTGGCTTTGGCTGAGGTAATGTGAGAAGCCACTTTAAGGTTTTGAGCAAAAGAACAATATGACCGGGCTTTTAGAGGCTCACTCACGGTTACTGTGGGGGGAGGGGCAGTGTGAGAGTTGAGCAGATTGTCTACTTGCAGTAGTTATTCAGGAGCTACCAGAGGCCTGGGACAACCCTGAAGCAGGAAGATGGTAGGAGAGGTTTGAAGTGGTAGGGTATTTTGAGTGCGGAGCCATTGGGATTCTGTCTCTCCATATGGCATTTGTGCCTGCCTCTGGGCTGCCTTCAGTATCCTGGCAATTAGCACTGTCAAAATCTCAGTTACATCTGAGCATTCTCTATATTTCAGAGCCAAGCATACATCTCAAACCCCGGGCGTGTCTTCCCAAGTCCAATCCACAGATCCAAATAAATGAACATTGGCATCACATAAACCCTACTCAGGGAACGGGATGAAGATAAAGAAGGCGTCTCTAACCATCCCTACCCTAATCACAGGTTATAAAAAGTCCAAAGGCAAAAGGAAGACAGAATGCCTCCAGATGGTCTGAGGCTCGGATAAGGAAATACAGAGCATCATTGTGGGTGTGAAGGATTCCTATCCAGAGAGGAGAGAGAGAGAGAGCAGAAKAACAGACCCGGGGAGGGATGATAACCTGCTGTCCCGAAAACCGGGTGTTTTCACGGTTCAATTGTTCATTGATTTTAGTTTTTGGAAAGGCTTCTTGTCAGTACTTTCCAAAGCAATATACAAAATCGGGCTCTCTTGGATTCGACGGTAGGCGAAATTGGTTTCATTTCCATGTTTCTTATTTTAGATGGCGCCTACAGCCCAGCTCTTTGCGTCTTTGATTTTGGTTTATGCCTTCTGAGACTTTTAAATCAAGTCTAACTTTTCTTGGGATGTAGCCACGAGTAATAGCACCTGCCGCCAAGGCTGACTACAAGAGAGAGTTTGAGTCACGTGCTAGGAGGAGAGGACCCACGCCCAAATGTCATCCCACGACTCCCACACAGGTCCTGCGGCATGTGCGCTCGACACAGTTCTCCAAACAAATAAGTAAAATGCTTACATGATAAACATCATTATTATTACTGTTAACATCAACATTAGCATTAGCCTTCTTATGGAATACTGACCATCCTGTGGACATTGATTCCAATCAAATCATAGAAAATGGAAGCTCACCTTTCTGCTTTTCTTTATATAGTAGGCTGAAAGTCTCCCTCCCAGAAGGTAGCCACATTCCCATTCCTGGAACGTTACCCCTGCATGTCTACCATGCAGACATTGTTAAACCCAGACTCTTGAGATGGGGAGATCGCACTGGACCATCTGGGTGGGCTAAAACTGCCAACATGTGCAGACTTTACACACAGAAAGCAAGACAATGAGAAAATGGAGTCTATATTCGAAATGCTGGCCTTAAAGTGATAAATCACAGACCATGTGAACAGGAGAGCCAGACACGATAGAGGGTGAGCCTGCAATCCCAACACTCAGGATGCGGAGGCAGGAGGATTCAGTTCAAGACCTTTGCTACAGCTACTTCAGGAGTGAGGCCAACCTAAGCTACATAAGACCCTGTTAAAATATAATAGTAATATAATAATTAATAACAATAATAATAATAATAATMATCATCATCATCATCATCATCTAAGGGAGGGACAGCAGGAAGGGTGCAGAGGCAGTGAGGGAAACTGAAAGAACCCCACCCTCTCCCAGCGTGCTAGCTCAAGCACAAACTTGCCAATACCTTGACTGGTGGCCAGTGGTATTAATTTTGAACTTCAGGCATCTAGTGCCGTGAGAGCATGTCTGAGTTCTAACAGCAAAACTTGTGTTAACATGTTACAGCAGTCACAGGAAGCTGACATAGCCACACGCACCCCAGGACGCTGACATGTCCACAGGTACCATAGCTCGCTCATTCAGCAGGCAAACGCATTACCCCAAACTATGACTTTTCTACAGTTTCTCTTTTCTCCATCAAATCCTGAGATAATAAGCTGCTGACGGACACATGGCCACAGCTGCCTGCCGTCGCTGATGGCGTGCGTGCGTGTGTGTGTGTGTGTGTGTGTGTGTGTGTGTGTGTGTGTGTGTGTGTGGTGTGTGTGTGTGTGTGTGTGTGTGTGTGTGTGTGTGTGTGTATTAGCCCTCAGCTCAGTTGGTTCTCTTTACTCTTACTTGAAACCCACTTGGAAATTTGAAACTCCATCTCACAAACCACTGAAGAGCTCAGCTCCAAAGAGACGTCCTTTGTCCCACCTCAGCCATGCCCCTTCCCCATGCTCTGAGTCTTGTCACTACCAGGAACTACAAACTCTCTATTCCAACACTGTCTGGCTCCAATTACCACCCTCAGATCTTCCCAGGACACTGACTATCACTCCTTCTCCTAACTCTCTCCTGGCCACTCAGGAACCAACATTGCATTGCCTCCACCATTTATCACACTTTCCAGACACACACACACACACACACACACACACACACACACACACACACCTCCCCACCTAAAAGGCTTTGATCTAGTGTCAGAACTATTCCTATCCCAACATTTTCTATCCATGCCCCCCCACACACACTCTGTTCTGCTCACCTGATGAGACCTCCAATCTGCGTAACAAACCATCTGCCTACTTTGAGCTAATGCATCTTGGGAAATTCTCAGAGGCACAGCAGAAATGGATGGCTGACTTCTGTTAAATGCCATTGATCGCTAATTAAGAAAATGCCACACGGCTCGATCTTCTGGAGGCATTTTCTCAGTTTGGCTTTCCTGCTCTCTGATGACTCTAGCTCGTGTCACATTGACAGGAAACTAAGCCAGCACACTATAGAAGTGTGGCCCCACTCCTGATTGGGGTCCATTCTTCCACATTTATTCTCAATCCCATCTTTGCCCAAGGATGTTGTTACTATGAGTTTTCCTTTGTCCCTTTGTATTGGAATGTTCCCATGGACCCACGTGCATGCCTTGCTGTAATTCATCTTTAACCAAACAGAGTCCCATGTCCTGAAGTCCTTCACAGCGAAAACCCTTCAGGTATCTGTAATCTACACTCACTGCCTCAACTGTCTGTTTTAAGTTCCTTTGTCTATTTATTTTGGAGAATTTCCACCCTCATTCCATCCCTCCTTTTTATGAAGACTGTAAAATTACCAGTTCTCTAGTCTCATTACCCAACCACTTAGTAGCATTTAAAAATTTTAATTACATTTATCTTGTGTTGGGGCATAAAGGTCATAGGACGGCTCGTGTATGTTGCTTCTACCCTGAGGGTCCTAGAAATTAAACTCAGATTGTGCCTGGTGACAAACACTTTTACACACTGCCATCTCACCAACCTATCATTTAGTGAACTGTCACCTAGTGGTTCCATACCATTATTAATTAGAGTCTGTTCTCCCTTAATTTTCATGGCGCTGTGTTCTGGGATTCCTCTTACCTCACGTGTCTCCCCTCTTCCTCATTGCTTACTGATTCTTCGTTTCTTTGGCCTCCAAATGAGGCTTCTCTTAGCTTCTTTCAAGGCTTCTCAGCCACTTCTGCGACGGTGCAGAGTGCTGCGTATTGATGACTCTGAAGTCTGTGTTTGCAGCACTGAGCTTTCCCCTGGGAATCCATGTTCAATATATAGATATTGCAAACATAACTCATCCTAAGAAGATCTCTCAATACGTCTGATCCCTTTTCTACTCCCACTCCCAACTTGTCTACATGCCACTATATGAGGGTGTCTGATCTCTTGGGGTTGGGATAGATAGTTATAAACCACCATGTGGGTGCTGAGAATTTAACCCTGGCCCTCTTATGAAAGCAGATGGTACCCTTAACCACGGAGTCACTCTACAGCCCACTCTATGAGACCCCTACAGACCAATTATAGGGGCTCTTGGTAGTATTGCATATCCTCTTCTATCCTGTCTCTCAATTTGGCCAACCCACTCTCATCTTGAAGTCTCGAAAACTCTTGACTATGGTCCTTCTATTGTCTCGCCATATGTTCCATTGTACGTGTCCCCGGTCTCTTCCATTAGCCCCTCTCTCAGTGACTATACTTTACTATTCAGAACATTGCTGCCCCGTGTCACATGCAGGGTAGGAATGGGGCGAGGGAAGGAGGTGCATCTTCATGCACACACCAGCCTCCCATTACATAGAACAAAACCCAGCCTTTTCTGTTTTGGAATGCCCTCCTGAGTGATTCTAGGCTTTCTCTGAATATTTGATGGGTTGGAGTGGGGCACAGGTTAACATCTGAATGCTTGTCACCTTTTGGGACCACCTTTAAAGTCTCCTTGGCTTAAAAGTAGGAAAGATGCTTAATCCTTCAGTCTTCTCGTCTTGTATTTGAGGGCTTAGTGCTTAGTCTCTTGCTGCACAGCACTGATATTTTTAAAGTTTGAAAGAAGACCTTGCTCTGCCTGTTGTGCCTAATTCTTGTTTTATGGATGTTGGTATCAATGTCTGAAAAGTACAAAGGAATTCAAGAATGATGGATTTGGCTCTTCAAGGCTGAGGATCTCCCAAGAGTCACCACCTTTAGACATCCTAAATGATAAAGAGAAAAAGGTGAGTTGCAATAATTCTTGAGAAGGAGAGAAGGGAGGCATGGCCCTAGACTCTTAAAAATTGCTTCCTCCTGCAAGGCTGTTGCCCATCATTTTTATAGGCCTGGGAATTTTTTTTCTGTGTCTTCTGAGGAATTTCACAATAAAGTTATAAAAGGCTGCATGAGTGCTGCCAATGGGTCACTATTTAAAATGAAAGATCTCTATCTTTCATGGAAGTAAATTCCACATGCACGCATTTTCTTTCATCTCTCTCTCTCTTTGTTCTGTGCCTRTACTTGAGAAAAGGAAGTCAGGAGCCCAGCGCAGTACTAGGAGGAGCAAGTGTTGAAGTAAAACAGAGAAGAACCCTCAAAAATCTTATAAGCCTCTGTTTCCTTTGAGCCACATCTGATATCACCTATAGAGTAAATTTGTGGTCTGTCTGTTTCTTGGGGTTGTTACTTCTTAAAAAAGGAACCCCCATCGCCACCCCCCAAAAAAGATGACTTAAAGCAAAGATATTAATCCCTCAGTTGTGGAGACTGGGTGTCAAGAGGCAGCAGAGCCGCTTCTTTCTGGAGGTTCAGAGGGAAAATTTATCTCCTGTCTCTTCCAGTTTGGGTACCAGCTGGCAATCCTGGATGCTCCATGGATCATGCATTCCCATCTCTGCTTCCATCTCTCTACTTGGCATTTCTGTCTCCGAGTGTCTCTTTGTCCTTCCACTGTGCTACTAATGGTACCAGTGTCAGATTCAGGCAGTCTTACCTAGCAGGGCCTTAACTAAGTATATCTTGTTTCCAAATGAGGCTGTATTTCTGGGGTTCAGGGTAGGTGTGAATTTGGGGAGGGGATACAATTCAACCCAGTGCAGTGAGAGGACTATGAACTGATTCAGTGGTAAGATGTAGTAGTGTTTCTCCAGAGGCTGCCAGGGGGCCTTTACATGGGCATTTACAGAGATAAAGAGCTGGAAGACAGTCATGTCTTTAGTGAGATCCTTTGGAGAATGCAGATTAGTGACATTGTTTGGCACTGTCACTATTGCATTAGTGGCTACAGCAGATGTAGATAGAGTCTCTTTTGAGGGGGCAAGTGACCCTTGCACAGGGTTCACCTAAGACCATTGGCTAATATATGTTTGCTTTATGAATCATAACTAGCAATATTACAGTTATGAGGTAGCAATGAAAATAATGTTATGGTTGGGGAGGGGATCACCACAACATGAGGAATTGTCTGAAAGAGACACAGCATTAGGAAGGCTGAGAATCACTGCTCTACAGAGTGTGCCCTTTGACCTTCCACTCAGGTTAGAAACGCCGGCACAAAAGCTCTAGGCTAAGATTCACAAAGTCCTTCCTTGAGAAGGGTGTGGTACATGGTCCATCCAGCAATCTCCAAGGGATGATGGCTCCACACCCACAAACATGCAGGCAGCACAAGTTGGACTTGTATGCTACTCTTCTGATGAGGACATTAAGTTAAAAGATATTGATGGATGGAAGATGGATCTGGAAGGAGCTAGGAAGAAGAGGCAATTGAATATAATCCTAAAGGTTCACCCATGAATACAATTCTCAAACAATTCACAAAAAACTTTATATGAAGAGTCAGTTTTCTTTAATGGCCTGACACATAGTACATCAGCCACACTCCAGAGCAGGCCCCACGCTCAAGAGTAGTTGTACAACACAAAGGGACTTACAAAGGGACTTGATGTAACAAAGAGGGAGGGAAGGAGAGAAGGAGAGAGAGGGAGAGAAAAATACAAAGTTGGTTGGGGGTGATTTGGGAGGAGTTGAGGGAATGGAAGATGTGATCAAAATACATTTATGAAATTCTCAAAGAATTAATAAAATATTATTTTAAAAATATTCTATATAATATAATAATATAATAAAGAATAAAATATATATACATATATTTAAATCTCACCTTGCGGTGAAGGATGTAGCTCAGAGGTAGAGTATTTGCTTAATATGCACAAGGCTGTGGGTTCAAACACCAGCACATCCAAACAAAGAAAAAACAAAAGGAAAGCAAAGAACTGTTAGAGTCTTCCTTCTGTCATTTGGCCGGAAAACATCACTTTGGTGGACCTAAATGTTCTTGTCTTGTTCATGTTTCTATTGTAGTGAAGAGACACCATGACCAAGGCAACTCTTATAAAGGACAACATTTAATTGGGACTGTCTTAAAGTTTCAGAGGTTCAGTCCATTATTGTCATGGCAGAAAGCATGGCAGCATGGGGGCAAGACATGGTGCTGGAGAAAGAGCTGAGAGTTCTACATTTTGATCTGAAGGCAGCAGGAAATGAACTGGCTGAGACCACAAAGCTCAGCCCCAGGGTGACACACTTCCTCTAACAAGGCCACACCCATTCCAACAAGGCCACACCCATTCCAACAAGGCCACGCCTACTCCAACTAGGTCACACTTCCTTTATTTATTTATTTTTTTATTGGATATATTCTTTATTTACATTTCATTTCCCTTTTCCTGGTTTCCCCGCCCCCCAAATGTCCCATAT
>BDUI01000417.1:212974-223168 GCA_002335545.1 Apodemus speciosus | reverse complement strand
GGTTAAGAGCACTGACTGCTCTTCCAAAGGTCCTGAGTTCAAATCCCAGCAACCACATGGTGGCTCACAACCATCCTTAATGAGATCTGACAACCTCTTCTGGTGTGTCTGAAGACAGCTACAGTGTACTACATATAATAATAAATAAACCTTTAAAAAAAGAAACAAACAAACAAACAAAAAACAATGTTTATCCAAAGGCCTGACACCCCAAATCCCTCCATAACTCATATTAAGCTTCCATGAGGTGAAGACCAGCATTACTACACATGTCACAGCTTTCAAGCAATCCAGGTTTGTGACTATGCACTCATTAGCAACACTTTTGCTCAAATGGTGCATGCTCGCTCGCTCTTTCCCCCCTTCCCTTCCTCCCTCCCCCCTCTCTGCCTCCCCCTCCCCATGTCCTCTCCATTTCCCTCCCACACTCCTCTCTCCAGTGTCAGTGGCTACGGTATTAACAGAAAGAGCTTAAGTTATTAAACTGAGCAGCTCTAATCGCCGAGGTTTCCTGGAGCAGTGGAGATTATTGTATTTTTATTCCAGGGCTGATGTAGCCCTTGTGTTTACTCCCTGCGATGCCCAAACTGACCCCGAATGCCTTTCTCTAGGCGCACTTCCCCTCTGTGGGAGAGGTGATGGAGTTCTATCTGGAGATCGACCCTGTCACCTTGAACCTCATCATCCTGGTTGCGAGCTACGTCATCCTGCTCTTGGTGTTCCTCATCTCCTGCGTGTTGTATGACTGCCGAGGCAAGGACCCCAGTAAGGAGTGCGCTCCGGAGACCGCGCCGAATGCCCAGCCTTCCATCCGAGTGGTGGTAACTCAGCACAGTGCTCATGGATCCCACTGGGCAAGGGGGCCCAGCCTTCACTTTAAGGATCCTGCTGCAATAGGGAAGAAAAGCACAGTGGTGTGAGACCGGAGAAGGGCTGCTGGGAAGAGACCAACAAATGCACCAGGAACAACGGTCGCTATTGTGGCTCCTGTTCTCCTCCAATGCACGTCCTTATCGGCCGAGGAGACGGAGGCTCTGTCTTACTTCTGCCCATTGGTCACTCTCTTTGTGAATAAAACAACTGTTTAAGGTAAGATACTCCAAACGGTCTTCATCTGTGCTCTCCGAATGCAAGATCTCAGCAATAACGTTTCAGAGTGAGGCTGATTACTAGTACCTTCAAGCTACGAGGGGTGGACTTTGAATAGGTTTAAAAGACAGGTGTGTGTGTGTGTGTTTGTGTGTGTGTGTGTGTGTGTGTGTGTGTGTGTGTGTGTGTATAAGACGTAATGGAACTATTCAAGTCTATACAACTTCATTATTTTTTAAGGACTCACACTTACACACCGAGATTTCAAGGTATTATCTCTGTGTATAACAGCTCATCACATTGCATTTCTCTCCCAATACAAGCTGTGTGGCCAAGGCTGGATTGACCTACCTCTTCATACCTCAGGTCTAGTGATGAGGTCATCTGAACATTTCAGTTTCCAACGACTCCGTTCTCTAAAACTACTTGAGGTCATGCTTAACACTTAGTCCTGCTGCGATGAATGTCGGCCTGGTTTCCATGTGTACTTTCTCATCAGAAAGTTTCGTCTCTGGTGACAGGAGAGAGCTCATTCACAAAAGCACTTTCTCTAAGAGGATGAGGACTTGTGTTCAGATCCCAAGCACTGACTTGAAAGATGGGTGTGGTACCATGGGCCTGGAACCTCAGAGACAGGTGGATCTCAGGGATGTAATCACCTTCAGCAGCTGAATCAGTGAGTTCCAGGGTCAGGCTCACTAAGAGGCCCTGTCTCAGACAATAAAATGGAGAATAGTAGAAGAAGCTATCCAACCTTTGACCTCCACCTCCATGCACATACACATGCATATGTACCCACACATGCATAAATATATGCACAGACACGGGAAGCTAAACCGCTAGTCTTAAAAGCTAACTTGATACAATATAAACATTGCAGATTCATTGAAAAAAAACAATCTGAGATCTTAAAGCTTTTTAATCCCCCAAGGTGTGCCCACTATGTTCTTGCTCCTTTGTTTGTTTGTTGGTGGTGGCTAATACATTTTTTTCCCTCCTGCTCATTCATTCATGTTTCCTCAAGCTTACGTCATTGTCTCTGTCATACATTTGAGGATCGCGCCTCCTCCCCCTTACAGCTCTGCTTGGTGACTTACTGAACCTTTCTTCCCATGAGAATCTGTGTGGAACTCAGAGTGCCATGAGCCCCCTACCCTCTGACCTTCGCTACCTAACGGGAAGAAGAAGACCCACACAGTGAAGCATTGTGGGTACTCTGCCAGGGTCCCTGCCGGGTGCAGAAATGCAGATGCATTTGCTCAGTGCTAATTGGCTAGTCTAATCTACTCGGGCATCAAAGAGAGGGTGATTCACCTTGTAAGATAAATGGCCTTTTCCTAGCAGGTGAAAGCATGCTGGGAATACGGGAGATAGAATTTTGGATATAAGGAATATCAAAGACAAAGCTTAGAGGCAAAAAATTATAGACTCCTCCATTGACTGTGGAAGTGTGATGTCTTCAAAACCTGTGGGGGGAAAAATGTGAAATTGAACTACAGTTCCTGTGAGAGAAAAGGGAAGAGGAGAGCCTGTCCCAGCCTGCCCAGCCAGCTTCCACTCTGAGTCCTGTTTTGTGTTTACAGTTTTGTCTTTACAAGCAGCTATAACAATTATGAAGATGCAACAGTTCCCTTACATACATGTTTTGAAAATTAAATTGAAAATCTGCAGAATTTTTTAATGCATGGTCAAATAACAATCTCCAATCTTAAAATGAAAATGTAAAATATGACAGTAAAATATAGAAAAGTCACACACTGCTTCTAGAAATTTCTCTTTCCGTACTAATGTCCTTCTTTCTTTACCCTAAGTCAGTGGATGCAAAATATATCACTGGAGGAAAAGTCAGGGAGTGGCCAAAAATTAATGTTTGTGATATTAGTTAAGCAATATTAATTAATTTAGCTTTTGAGARACATAAATGTTCAACCCATCTATTAAGAGTATCAATAAAATTCTTAACTAAGAATATGAAAGAAGGATTCACTCAAAAATAGTTACATTAAGTGCTTGCAGTTACATTTCAATCCCATATTTGAGGCAATTCAGTATGGAAAAGGGAGAATCTGGAAAGATAGCTGAGGGCTTTAAGGTACCTGCTACTCTTGGAACCAGAGTTCACTTCCAAATTTCCATTTAAGTGGCTTACAAATGCTTTTGAGCTCAGCCCCAGAGGATCTGACAGTCTTTTCTAACTTCAGAGAACATCTGAATGCACACACACACACACACACACACACACANAGAGAGAGAGAGAGAGAGAGAGAGAGAGAGAGAGAGAGAGAGAGAGAGAGAGAGAATAAATGATGGATCTTCTTTTAAAGGGAAACTAACAGAAATGGAGAAAAGTATAAGAAAAAGAGAACAAAATAATAATAATAATCATAATAACAGTAGTAATAAAAACCACCACCATGAAAGAAAACAAAGACAGAAGACAAGGGGGAATAACGGAAACCAGAAAATTATCTGTAGGCAAGCTAGGATTGGCCCCAAGGCAATATGATTTGTAGTGTACTCAATTTGTGTTCTCTAAACAAAACCAATTTCAGGATTTAAAGATGTTTTCTATCTCTCAGCCTCCTGCTGACATGCTGGTCTGTTTTGTGTGGCTACAAGTTGGTACTGTAGATCGTGTGATTGTAAAGAGGAGAGGGTCCCTTGACTCATGATCCTGCAGATTGCAAAGTCCAAAAATCCTTGTGGCTCTGGTGCTGGTCTTGCTTTGATATCACAGCATGGCAGAGGATGTCACCCAACACAAGACTACTAGCCCCATCTCTTTTCTTTTTCTTTTCTGTTTAAAGGCAAACTAACTTTATTTTGTCATCTTAACCCTTGGTCTTTTAGAGTGCTAACAGCACTGATCTGAGCAGCTCCCATAAATGCCCAGCATGTTCAGAGATCACAGTGACCAAAAACCCACTACAAATATTATTATGTAAGATAAAAACAAACAAACAGATGAAGCAAAACAAAACAAAAAACCCTACCTCCAAGTATCCGTGTGTTGTGATGGCCGTGTTTGTATCATGATGCCACCTGTTCTGTGGTAAAATGTCCCACTCTCAGCTAACCTTATGTACCTACCCAAAGGTGGCACCTCCACATACCACTAACACATAAATTCGGAGATAAATTTCTAACACATCAACTTGTGTGCCTCCCCATGAAACCCCCAGGCTCAAACCACWGCAGTCAGGAAGGAAGGGAGCCAAGGGGAAGAACTGTTATTCTTCCAGAAGTCTCTAGCCTGGGGGTAGATCTATGGTTCTGCCATCATCTCCTTTATCTACCTCAAACTCTTTCTTTTTGTTGTTGTTTGTCTTTTGTTTTATCAAAACAGAGTTTCTCTGAATAGCCTGGCTGTCCTGGAACTCACTCTGTAGACCAGGCTAGCCCAAACTCAGAGATCTGCCTGCCTCYGYCTCYCAAGTGCTGAGCATGCTCGTCCTGTCCCTCCATCTCTTCACCTGTTTGTGCTTGCATTTCAAATCCTGGAAAATATTTTTTTTTAGTTATTCTTTATTTTTATCTTCAGCAGAAGGGTGTCTCCCCTTCCGCTGCATGTGTGTAGGCACATCATAGGCATGTGGTGCTCATAGAGGCCAGAAGAGAGCATTAGATTCCCTGGGACTGCAGTTACAGATGGTTGTGAATGACCATGTAGGGGCTGGGAATCGAACCCCGGTCCTCTGGAAGAGCAGCCAACATTCTTATCCACTGAGCCATCTCTCTAGCATCACCACTTCTTATTTCTAACTAAAGCTCTTTCCTACAGGAATTATTAGTTTCACAGCTATGAGGTTCTTGGGTTTTATTAATTCACCACGGAAACCCAGTGGGACAGATTGCCAACCAGAAACATGCAGTTCCCCCACTCCAACCTTCAAATACTATCTTATCTTTGTTTCCTTGTGGGATTAGCACTTCCTCGGTTCACATTCTTTCAGTTTGTTACTTTCCCATCATGAGCGGTTACTGTTAAAGCAAATGCAGCATTTTACCTAATTTGGCCACAGCAATAACTGAGGGAGGCATACACACAGAACTCCCAGAAGGCAGCCGGAAACGGAGAGGAAGAGGAGGGGTTCTCAAGAATCTAAGTACATGCCAGTTGGGGTTATTTTTTTCATCCACAATATTATTTATTTTTCATACTCCCGTATGAGAGTGACACTAAAATAGTTCGCATTTAATGATATGTAGCTCGAAGCACAGCTACAGCTTCTTTAAGGTCTCTGAGTAGCYACYCCACTCAGCAGACAGGATATGAACCTCTTTCTCCTGGTCTCACCTTTGTACTCTTTTTCCACCACAGACAATAGCCACCCTGGTTTGTTCTAACTGCTGATCACTTTCAATAGCTAGGGTTCGGCGCATGCCTATGAAGTCATTATAATGACCAGATTTGCGCCACCATACATTATAGCCAATAATAAGTTAATTAGTTAATAAGTTAATCGCCCTGATTTGGACAGAACAGTACCCCCTGTTGTTTCAAAAGTCACTCAGGGGATAGTGGACGAAGGCTGGGCATTCTACCAGACAAGCCTACGCCAGCTCCTTTCTGCCACTACCTGCCGGTAAGCCATGTTTACCATGTTTATGCATGACTTTAACTAAAACATGAGTGTAATGATATCCATGAAGCTTAGAATAGCATATGTCAAGTCCCTAACAGACAGTACCATTCCAGTGACAAGAAATCCATTGTTAGTACACCTAGACGGGTGGACATGAGAAGGAATGGCATCACTCAAAGGCTCTGGTCGGTTCAGGGTAAGGGGCATTCCTCCACACACAGTGGAAATTTGAGAGGGAAAGCATTAAGAGTTGAATATTCCCTAACTTATTCGACGAAATCTTTAGACATAGTACCTCGGAATTTGAGTTTGGTTTGAAATGCAGTCATTTCTGCCGTAAATTGGTCCAGATTAACCAACACTGGAAGTAGATGGGAACCCCTCTCCCAAATCCAATATGGCTMCTGCGGTTACCAACACAGGAAATGTGGCCGAGCCAGACAGCGCGTGTCTGTTATCTTAGCACTTAGGGGACTGAGTTGGGAGAATTCTGAGTCTGAGGTTAACCTAGCCTGCACAGTAAGGTACTATCTCAAGACTGTAAAAGAAGTGGGTGACTGTACACCGACAGTCAAAGAAACCACTCCTTAAAGACTAGAGGAATGTTATCCAAACCACAAAAGCTGGGAGGCAGGAGAAAGGCCTGGAGCACCTTCCAGAGCCTTCAGAAGGAGCAGCCCCTGCTTAGACCTTCAGCCTGCATGGCCAACCTCTGCAAATGGGCAGTGTCTAACATAAATCATCAGAGGCTCTKAAACTTTCTCCAGGTTCCGCCTTTTCACCCTAACCAATTTTATATGACGAAGGCTATATGGATACCTTAAGAAGTAATAAAGGTTACTYGTTTGTTGAAAATAAATCACATATTTATTTTAAAACACTTATTTAGTGTACACAGATTTTACTGTGATTAACAAGCTGATTTGCATGCTAAGACAAGGATGTGCCGCTTTTGCATAAATAATTAAGTCTTGGCTGAATACCTGCGACCACAGGACATAGCTGAAGAGTATCTTCAGCAGTTCTCAGAGCCCTCTGATATTTTGATTTTAAGTCATTGGTTCTAGCGACTTCACACAAATACGTAGTGTTTAGGGACATTTCTGGTATGGTTGGACATGTTGCCATAATCCCAAGCCAAATTTAATTTTGCATATTTTTATGAAACTCAAGTTAAAAAACAGAAACARCAAATTATAAAGTCAAACATTTTAATTATAAAGTTAAAGATACACAAATTGATAAGCACTGGGGAATAATGGAGGGGAAATGCTAAAAGTCTTTGTTTTCTGTAACTGAGTCACTGTTCTTCTATATGAACAAAAACTTTGTACAGTAAAAACACTGCCGTCCGTAATGATAATATCGGAGTCTCAGATCTGAGCTGAGGAGCCGTGTTTGCTGCTTGGCACGATGTGGTATTGTGAGCAGTAGGGCACACACATACCATGTGTCCAGAACCAAGGCTTCTGGGGAGCAGCAAGATGCCACATGGATGGGCACTAAGATCATCTAACAAGTCACACTAGGAGTCACAGCTAAGATCCGTCACATGGTTGGTGGTGGATTCATTGGTGTTGGGTTTTCTGTGGCTTTTCTGGCAGCTCCACAACATAGAGTCAGTGTCAGAAGGGCTGRAAGAGATGGATTCAAGGACGTTTTAGGGATGTGAGAGGGTGTTTTACAGCTCAAGTCTTCCCAGCGTCAATGACAGGACACTATCAGGAGTGACACAATAAGAAGTCAGAGTCTCAGGGCAAGGAACAAACAAGTCTCTCCCTCCTTTTTCCTCTCCCATGATTCTCTCTTCCCTCCTCTTCCTTCCCTCTCTCCTTTCTTTCCTCCCCTTCTCCCCTATTCCCTCCATTTCTCTTTCTCTTCTCTCTCTGTCTCACACACACACACACACACACACACACACACACACCCTAATATATATTATAGAGTCCAAGTGCAAGAGTACTTAATTGCTATAAAAACTGGTCAGAATTAGCCCTATAGTATTCAGTTCTCTTCAAATAACCATCTTAACAAATGTTTCTTTATATTTATTTATTTTATTTCACATATGACTGTTTCGCCTACACATATGTATGTTTACCAATTGTGTGTCTGGTGCCCAAACACTAAAATCAGAAGACAGTGTGAGACTCTCTAGGACAGCCTCAAACTCCCCTAGTGTTACAGATGGTCGTGAGCCACCACCATGTTGGTTGGCTAGAAATCAAGCCTGGGCCATCTGCAAGAGAGACAAGTGCTCATAACGGTTGAGCCATCTTTCCAGGCCCCTGATGTATTTTCAGAGCGTCATGCAGAACCCTTGAGGTAATAGGATAGGGCTGGTAGAATCTGGGGATGCTGACTGTCACCTGAGTGTGCATGATGATGCCAAAGCTGCCCAGTATCCCTGCAATAACAGAGTACTCATGAAGATAAAAACAGAGTGGTTATTTTTGTGACTTATCATTCCCTGCCTTTTGGGGGGAATACTAAATACAACAATCCTCTGGATTAGGACAGTACCTCCTTAGTGTCAGATAGAGTTTCGAGTCCAGTGTTGCTCAGGGGTGTCAATGGACAGCGTCTTCCATGTGACATCACTCTCCCTAAGATCACTGGTGGTAAACCAGTGGCTAAGACAAGATTGTGTGTGTGTGTGTGTGTGTGTGTGTGTGTGTGTGTGTGTGTGTGCGCGCGCGCGCGCGCGCGGGATCCAAGCCAAGGATATTGCTATGCTGGGTAAATCCTACCATTGAGCCACAGTAGCATCCCCTAGTGTTTGAAATAGACAAAGGAAGAAGTGCCAATCTGAATCGGCCGTAGCAGTTCTCTTCAACGTTAAACTTCTTGTCCTGTCCAACTTTAACCTGTCCCCAAGATAGCAGGGAGTCTGCACCCATGTCTTCTCCTGCCCTCGCCTCTTATGCAACTCCCAGCCTCTGCTGGGATTCGTTCCTTCTCCACTTGGCACATCTCCAGCTTGGTGGCCTCGAGTGCAGTCCCATGTTGGCAGGCATGCAAAAATGAAGCTTAGAAGAAAGCTAGAAATGAGGGCAGGGGTCGGGGAGAACTGGGTTCGGAAGCCTGAACTACCCAAAGGGAAAGAAGACATGCTGCTTCCGGAGATTTTATCATTGTTCAGGAGAAGCTTAGAGCAAACGTGTTTGTGGAATTTGGAATCTAGAGCAGCAGTCAGATTGATAACAGTGCTCTTATCACAGAAGATTAGCAGGATTTGCCATGGAGATGGAGAGGAAAGACTGATATTTTTGATGGAATTAAAATCACGGCCGGGAGGAAAATCAGAAGATCCAGACAAGGTCTCCCTGCTCTGGAGAGAGAGAACTCATCAGTTCTTAGGGTGTGCTGTGTGTGAGGGTGTGGCTGTGTAGTCCCAGAGCTGGGGAGGCAGAAGGCTCCTGAGAAATGAAGCCAAAGCATGCATATATGTACGCATGCACACACACATACACRCGGCAAGCCTGAAAACACACACCTTCTGATATTTTGTCTAAGTCATTTTGCTCTTGAACTTTGCATATCTTTCCAGTCATTCTCCTGTTTACAGTTTCAGAAAGGAGCCCTGTTCTCCTAATGATTTGTGTAAACATGGCTTGTGAAGACATCCAATCAGATTAGAACCAAGGTGTGATACACTGTGGTTACGGAGGTGGCCGAAAGCCAGGGTCACAGCAGGCTCATGAGTCACCATCAGTTGTTGGCTGTGCAGGGGAATCATTTGTTAATAATAATGAATTATTTAAGTGTGTGAATGATTTACCCGTTTGAATATAGAAGGTGAACTAAAGATTAGCAACAGCCCAATGTCATTCTGAGCTTATTGGCACAGTGCTGACACACAAGAAGGCACCATCAGCACAGAAAGAGCTTGCATATACAGCCAGATCTCTTACCTGACAAATATTTCTGCAGTGCAGATCAGCACTGGGCTCACCAAATGCATCAGCTCCCACAACTGCTGTGAACTCTGACCTCATGAATCTTACCAAGGAGCAAGATAAAGGCTGCCAGAGCACAGGTCATATGTTCTCTGAACTGTTRCCACAGTGCGGAGATGCTGTATCATTTTCCCCAAGTTGACACAATTTTGGCAACTGGAATTCTAAAGTCCATTCTTTAAACATGGGCCTTTAAACTGGGGCCTATTAAATGCTTTGGAGAGGTGAGCATACATTCCTTCCCTGACTCCAATTCTGGTGCTCATTCTTCTGTGTGCATATGTATGTGTATTCATCTATCACTCTACACACACATTCTTACAGATGCTGTGCATTGTTTTGTATGTCTGACATTAAGCATCTATCCCATTCTACCACACAACCCCTGATTTTGCCTATGCGCAGAAGGGACTCTCTGTTTCCCTTCTCCTCTCCAAGTCTCACGCTTTACTCTGGATCAGTGAGAGTGAAAATCTGGCGTAAGAACATGGATAGAATTGTTTGTTTAAGAAAATAGATAATCTAGTGTAGTGGTACACATCTTGACTCCCAGCACTCAG
>BDUI01000417.1:163940-178885 GCA_002335545.1 Apodemus speciosus | reverse complement strand
AGTATGGAACAGAAAAAACAGGGGCTCTTAAGTGTAAACAGGATTTCTCAGTCTCTGATAGGGTGAACTCAGGTCCTGGCACCGCTGAGTCTTTGTCTCATATACTCGAGAGTGAATGAGTTTCACCAACGATGAAAGGAGAGTTGAAGAAGGAGTCTTTCTTATAAAGAAAAGGTTTGATGGCGAAAGATTTAAAGCTCTCTTACAAAAGGCAGAGCTTCAGAAAGCAATCAGGGCTCCAGAGAAGAACTGATGAGATGGTCCCAGGAAAGGGTGGAGTCACTCCCACGTAGAAGGGGACCAAAGAGGGAAGAACCCACAGAACTATCTCACCATGCCATTTTCTAAGACTTAAGGCAGAAAATGGACAAAGACTGAGGTAACACCTATTGAGATGGGTTAATGGGTTAATTCAGCACGTGGCAGGCCAAGAAAATTGGGGTGCACATGCTCTTTGCATGTTCTTCTGGACCAATACCAACCAGCCAGCTAATCACCCAAAGTTCAGGTGTTACTCATCCAATTAGGGGAGCCGGTCCGCCTTGAAGTTCCCCTCTGCTGTGCTCAGCATTAGCTGACCTTGTGAGTGTGGCTGGTCTCTGACCTTGGTAGGGTCTGCTAGCCTTTAGTGCTCTCTTTCATGTGGCCAGCTTGTAGTTTTGACCATGGTCCTTTTTCCCTT
Organism: Apodemus speciosus; assembly: GCA_002335545.1. NCBI lineage: Eukaryota > Metazoa > Chordata > Mammalia > Rodentia > Muridae > Apodemus > Apodemus speciosus. The sequence continues at coordinate 178,203 of BDUI01000417.1, read as the reverse complement.
ACTGTTGAAGAGTGTTGACTCTCACTGCAGCTGTCTGGTTATAGCTGTGGTTTTTCTCACCAACCTCATATTTGCCTCCTTGTGTCTGGGGTAGACTGGATAAGAGGAGGCATTGTAGAGACTCACAATTGAGCCTGCTACAATGAGCTGCTTTGGAAGTGAGAATACGCAGAAGGACAACAATCCTGCCTATGTTCGTAGGGGCGGAGCGTATTTCATGGCAGCCAGCTGAAATCCATTGTCACTGGCTTTTTCCCAGAGCCCCATTCTTCCTCTCATCAGGTGAGTTGGCTGTCTCCTACCCAGCTACAAGTGTCCTTCCTAAGCATTCCAGGCACTGCCATTTTAACTTGAAAGCTCTTTTCAACACTAAACTCTTTTATTTTAAAACTGACATAGTATTGTTGATTCTTTTGAGGATACATCACATATGTAAATTTCAATACATAGTTCTTTTTATTGACATTTTTTCTTTTCTTTTTTTTATTGAATATCGTCTTCATTTACATTGCCAATGGTAAAACCTTTCCCAATCCCGATATCCCCCCTCCCCTAAGACCCCCACCCCTCCCTCTCCTCATCCCCCCACCCCCCCCCACCTCCGCGTATATACCCCTCCACCCAACACACTCCCACCTCTCCCCCCTCGGTTTCCCTTTGTTGGGGCCTCTGTTGAGCCTTTACCTGACCAAGGACCATTCCTCCTTCCTCTGTCACATTTTTGGCTGGAACCATGTGTGCCCCTTGGTTGATGGCTTAGTCCCTGGGAGTATTGGGGCGTCTGGGTGGCCGAAATCATTGTTTTTTCCATGGGGTCAAAACATAGTTCTACACCCAAGGCCTCTAGGGTTGTGTGTGTTGGCTGGGCTGGGGGTGTGGATAGGAGGTGCTTGATCCTTGCCACCAGAACTCTGGGGCACTGGGACCCACCCCTTGCCAGTTTGAATGGAGACAGAGATGGAGAAGACTGTCCTTGCCCTTGCTGAAGAGTGTCAGCTTGGCTCTGAGGCAGACCACGYCCCCATCTTCCTTCAGGACATCCTGCCCCAGGATTTCTAAATCCGTACCAAAGGCAACAGAGTGTTAACTCTACATTCCAATCTTTGTGTAAGAAAGCCCTGTGAAAATTCCCCACTTGGCAAAGAGGTGGCAAAGGAGCTGGTGAAAGCTGCTACTGCGTCCCAAATTTAAGAGAAAATTCCCATTTCTTCCACTGGAAAAATTCCCAAAGGGGGCAGATTAGGGGTTGGGTTTTTTTTTTTTTAAAAAAAAGTTTACTTATTTGTTTAATTTTTGTATGCACTAGTGTGTTTTGTCTGCATATATGTCTGCGCACCATGTACATGAACTGCCCATGGCAACCTGAAAAAAGCATTGGACGTCCTGATTCTGAAGTTACAGATGGTTTTGAGCCACCATGTAGAAGCTGGGAATCAAGCCAAAGCTCTTACTGACTGAGCTATTTACACACACACACACACACACACACACACCACCACCACCACCACCACCAGATTAGAGTTTATATCATGTCCTAAACTGTCACGTTCTACTTCAAAATTATTCATTTTTATTAATTTACATGTATGAATATTTTGCCTGCATGTATGTCTGCATCACTTGCATGCCAGGTACCTATGGAGGCCAGAAGAGGACATGAGATCCCCTGGAACTGGAGTTACAGATGGTTGTGAGCCACCATGTAGATGCTGGGAATTAAGCTCAGGTCTCTGGAAGAGCAGCCAGTGCCCTGAGCACTGATAAATTCCTAGTCCCAACAATTCCACTTTGAAATGAGATTGGGACCACAGAGTCCCCCCTCTCTTGCCAAGTCTCACTGTGGCTTAGCGTGCTAAAGGCGCAGAGAATGACAGCCAAATGAATCCTGTTCGTGTTTACAGCAAGATTTCTGAAAACTTACTGACTGAAAACTTACTGGACTGCATGAGATTTTTTTCCCCCTTCTCTTATGTAACACAATCAACCTCTGTTCTGAGGAATGTAAGTGGGGAAATACTGACGTGATGGAAAATGGTGACCTTTAGAGTCAGCAAACCTACACCAGACTCTCCACCTGATCACTGGCTTTCTAAACCTTCCACTCTGCTTCACCATCTTCAAAGGCCAAACTTCAATAGTTCTGACATTATGAGACTATTGCAAGGGTGGAATAAGGAAACATATTGTTTGGTGCCAGTTGGAGAGTCCAGGAATGGGAAATGGTTGTGAATGAAAATGGCAGCTTATGGAGAGATGCTCCTAGAGCCCACTTCCGGGATGGAGGGGATTTGATTCCTTGCCAACGGGAACCAGCCAGAAGAAACAGTTCTATTCGGTCCACCCCTCCTGAGGGCAAGCCCTATCCTTAGAGCAGTTGTGGGGGTAGACCTGGCCCCCTCACCCTGTCAGCGGAAGTCACAAAGATTGCCTCAGCTTCTGAGCCTCTTTAGCTTTAGAGCACCCCATGCTCAAAACACACAGCCAGATTCCGCAACTGAGCAACGTTCTCAAGTGATTTCTAGTGCCTTTGAGGTTGAGGAGCAACGCTATATAGCAGCATCCTTTGAGACAAGGTCACAGATCAAGATCAGCAAGAGCTAGCTAGTGGGCATTTTTGATCTGTGACTACAGAGGAAAGCTCAGAATAGGGCTCTGCCAGCTGTCTTGCAAAGGTGTGCTGCATAGGGCAGCCAGCTCCATCCCTCACCCCACCCCAGCCCCCACCCCACCACCCACCCTTGGGGCAAACTGATAGGAGGCCAGTGGTTCATTAAAATAAGGTTAAACAGTCTCTACAAGATGCAGTCACACTGACTTAGAGGGTCTAGAGAGGGTAGAAGAAAGGCAACTTTCTTATCTTGGAGGGGAAGAACCAGAGAAAGTCTCGGTTGCTAGGCACTGGAGCTCATCTTCCTGATTTATGTCATCCTGTTTTTCCAGTAAAGACGCCGCAATATTGCATTAGTCAAAGAATTCTGCAACATCATTTGAATGACATAAGGCATCTGCTTGTGTCTGAACATGACTCAAAGGGCAGACTTGTGCCAACCCATCTGTTCCTCTGAGACTATACCCAGAATTAATTATATTAGAAACTTAAAAACAACAGGCTCACTCTGACAGATGACCCTGGTGGATGGATAGAAAAAGACCATGTGGCAAAAAACCACAGTTGGTGTCCCCTCCTTCTGCTGTGCCCTAAAGAAAATCCAGAGATGCTTTCATGGCTGGGTATCACTACTCAAAAGATAAATGCCCAAATCTACAAACTTAACTAAGCTATGTGGGTAGCTAATGCATAAGATAAGATGTATTTTGCAAGGTCTCTTCATTCAAAATTCTCTGGGCAAGATTCCCACTAAAGGCCTTTTGTTCCAACTGGGATGCTAGTCTACAGGACTTGTCACCTACATTCTCATGAATAGTTTCTGGTCAGCCAATGCTCTCTGGAAACATCCTCACATGTATGCCAGGGGTGTGTCTTCCAAGTGACTCCAAAGTCAGCCAAATTGCCTGCATTTTACAGAACCTTCCTCTTGGACTAACTCAGCTATGGCTTTCTTGAGTTCATTCCACAGTCCTGGCATCTCCCACTCCTGGGGTTTCCATTGTCACTTGGGCTTCTGCTTTACAGATTCATGCAGTGGCTCTTAGGACTTCATTGTGAGCAATTCAGCCCTGAGCCACATCACCTTGCTTTGGTGACTTTCTGGAATATTACTGTGAGCCTCTGTGACCCCCTTCAGTTTTTATTATTCATGCACAAAAGCAACACGTGGGTGACATTACCAATTCTGTTACTATCTCTAAATATAACCACCCCTACCACTACAGCTATAGCAGATTCAGTGGCCCATGAAAGCTGTGGTCTTGCCTTCAAGGTACTTTTCCTATTGTCTCACTCTGATCCAGCAACCTTCCCCCATAATGACCCAATGAGCTATGTTTATAGCACTCTAATGTTTATCTAGCCCACAGATCCAAATTCCTCCACATTCCTCCTATAACCCAGTTCCAAAGACTTGCAAGCCATGGAATCCAGAAATTACCTCACTCCTGGCACCAATTTTCTCTTTAGTTCCTTTTTACATTTCTGTGACTAATCACCCAACAAAGAGCAACTTAAGAGTTCTAAAGTTTTGAACTCTATATGTTTGAAGGTCCATTATACTGGAGAAGGCATGATAGATAGCAGGAGTATCGGACGTCTGAGCACATCGCAGACAGAGTAGAGAGAGATGAACGATCAGATGGATTCCATCTTTCTCCTTCATAGACACTTGGGAATACCCATCTGTATTATTGCTCCACATTCAAGGTGTGTCTTCCTTCTTCAGTTAAACATCTCTGGGAAAAAACACCTCACAGGCATGACCAGAGATATACCCCAGAGATTATTTCAAATCTTGTCAAGTTGACAATAAAGATTAACTGTTAAAGGGACAATCAAGAATTAGGGGTATTCATGCCAACTCCTTTGTGTAGAAAGATTGGCAGCCAGAGGACTTTTTCAGCAAGCAAGGGGTTGGTTGCTGAACATGGGTCACAAAAGTAAAGTGAAAGACGTCAAAAGAATTGTGACGTTTCAAAGCAGTTCTATGAACACTAGGGGAAGACACAGGGTGGAGCCCAGGGCTTCCCGGTGCTGTAGAAGGCCAGCTGCAATCAGAAACATTTTTAACTGAATAAAAAGAGGAATTTGCTGACAGTGAGAACTGTGCACTGTCCTGGGCTGACATCAGATATAGAGAATTACCAGTGTGGGGATCTCTATCACTGGTGAAATCAGCATTTTGCATAAAAAAATTCCATCTGCATCAAGAACAGCCAAAGAGTATTATTATTAGTGATTTGGGGTAATAATAATTAAAGGGCCAAACTTTGCAAGTACGTGATTGCAAAAATACACTTAACATAAAATAAAAGTTGTTTATGTAATAGCTGTCCCTTTTTTCTTAGTACTTTATCTTTATTATGGTCCCTTTAAAATTTTTTATTTAAGATATTTTCATACATTTTAATCATATTCTTTCCCTTCCCCTAACTCCTCTCATATGCTCCTCTCCAAATTTCATTTCTCCCCTCTCTCCTTCTCTTCCATCTCTCCCCTCTGACACAAACCAAAAATAACAAAAAGAAAAACATCAAAACAAACAAATAAAAAATACCAAAACAAAACAAACAAACCCTCATCCACACACAAACAACAAACAAGTATGGAGTCCATTTCGTGTTGATCCTGGACACCAGTGGAGTTTGCCTTATAGTGTGGTCAATACACCCAGCTACACTCTAGTGTAGAAAGCTGATTTTCCCTTTACCAGTGGGTGTGGATTACAAAGAGCTTCTTGGTTAGGGGTGAGCCTTCGTCTCCGCTTGCCCTTTTCAGAGCTGGCATTTTCCTCCCGTGTGAACTTGTGAAGGTCGTGTGTGTTCAGCTGCCACTCTTAAGTACTTTCAATATGAATTCACTTAGAGAGGAAGGAAAAGGAAGGGTGGTGGATAAGAGTCCGGTGAACTGCCTGCAACCTGCAAGCTCTCATCTTGGATGCAGAACCATTATATCCCTCACAAGAATGTTACCACAGAGACAGCGGGAGTGAAACAAAAAGACTAATGATTAGTGAGACAGGCAGTATTATGCTGTGATTGTTTGAGCCTGAAATACCCCTTTATGTGCTGAACTCTTCTTTCTGAAATGGTGGCGCCATACTGGGGTTGGGGAGCACGGTGGAGCCTCACCGGAAGAAGCAGGTCCCTGGGGGAACCTTTGGGAATAGGTTATCCTTGTCTACTTCCTGCGTTTGTCCCATAGTCCTAGTCCATGATGATCTGAAGAAACGACCTCTGCCACCTGTGCGTGTCACACAGGTACAATATCTGAGCTCTGTCCTGTCCTGGCTTCCCTGCCACAAAGGAGTGAGAACCTTTAAAAGCATGAGTCTTATAAGCAAGAAACTTTCTTCCTCTATGTTTTTTTTTTTCTTTCCGGCAGGCGTTGTGGCCACAACAACACCAATGTAGCCACTGTGGTGTGGTAGACTATGGAGCAGGCATATTGTATTGGACAAGAGCCTAAGGTTTCCAATCCTAAGATGCTGGGATTCTAGGAAAACATCTGAGCTTCTGTTTGAAAGTAAAAAGCCTCTTATAAGAAGGGAACGAATCACTGTATAAATTATTCAGGGTTACACGTCCTTCGGGGAATTGTTCCCTGAAATTTGATTGAGGTGGATATCTCCCATCTCTCTAGATCAGGGATAAATTTTTTTCATCTCTCACATTCAGAAATAGATGGTGGGTCAGTAGGATATAAGAACTAGGTGTCCCCTCAGCCCATGTCATAGTGATTGTCAAAAACACCACCTCCTGCAAAATTTACAATTAACCATATTCCCGAGTCCCAGAATCACTATGAGGGGAATTGCGATGAGGTGGTATTGCAGAGGCATCTTTCTGCAGTATAATGACGCAGCGGTTGGGTTTAGACGTTATTAGTTTTACTGCATTGCAAGTAGTGACCTTAGATAGGTGACTTAGGCAAAGTGCCAGCCTTGGGAAAATAAGAACAGTCATATCCCCAAGGGTTACTAAGAGAATATAATACATGTAAAGTATTTAGAATAGTGGGGGGGGGGGCAGGAAAAATGTTTTTAGCTATGCTTGCTACAGACTTCCTAGTGTCCAGTAGCTGGGAGAAAGTTGCACTTGCATGGACACATTCTTACAACACAGTGGCCAACACGACAGGGACATAAGGTGAAAACCATGGTAACACATTCTATGGCTCTTCCACATAGACTAGCTTTATGAAATTAGTCACTAACTTATCACTTTGCTATCTATCAAAGTCCTTCATGAGTAGTTCAAGATGTAGCTCACTGTGATAGCACTTGCCTAGCATATACAAGGCTCTAAGTTTGAATTGCTAGAAGAAAAAATATATGTACTTATATACATATATTATACATATGTAATATGTTATATATGTATTTATACATATATATATGTATATATAATATATACATATATTCTTCTTTATTAAGTGAACTGCATGTTCTTGCAATCAAAGAATGCTACTTGCTGTAGACCTACTAAGCAGCATTCTTTCAAAAACTCAGAACACTTTATGGTATTTACTCAATATATATGCAAAAAAACTTTACTCATCTTTGATGGTCAATGTCTTTCCCAACCTTTACCACCCAGGCCAAATGATTTTATCACTAAGACTTTCTTCCAACAACACTCGACAGACGCTGCCTCCCTTGTAACTGGCCCCTTACGGCTTTATGTCTATGTTACTGCACTTTACACACACCCCTCTCACTTACAGTTGTCTTGTGACCTCTACCCCTAGATCTGAAGTGCTTTGAAAACACTTATTATCTTATTTATCTTTATATCTCCTCTTCTGACTGGATCCCTTCATCCTGCCTTCCCAATACCCAGTTACATGACAGTACCTCATGCACTGTGCGAAGTTGATAAACCTGGGTTGGCTTGGGAATCTTGAGAGTACAGGGAAGCACAGAATTGGAATAGAGATTTGGAAGTTCCCTGTCTAGCCTGCATGTGAGTACGTGTTAAAATGAGATGTTTATCATGTGAGCATAAATTCTAATATACCCTTTGTATTAATCAATGTTCAGTTGCTAGCCACTGTAGTTCCCTTCTGTAACAATGTCCTCTCTCAGCCTCCATGATGAAGATGGTGGATGACTCATGTTGCTCCACCACACCTGCAGTGTAACCTAAAGGGGATCAGGACAGCCATTTACAGGAAGCCAGTTACCCCTGGCTAACCTGGCAAGACCAGACGAGCTCTGCCAACAGCACCCTCCCACTGCAACTTTCCAACAGAGACCTGGGGATCTTCAGCCAGGAGTCACAACCCCCAGAGTTACTATGACAACAAGAGCAGCACTGATAGCAACAACCTTGTCCATTGAGCAGGCACTGCACACCACCCTCAGTACTGAACATCTCGAGGTATCATCTTCACTTCTCAAAGTTTCCTGGGAGGCTGAAGTTACTAAAAGGCCAGAAAATAAGAACTCAAAATATAAGAAAACAGCATTGGCAGGTTGAGTATTTTAAGAAATTTCAAGATTTGACTGCCAGTCTCCAGCACCCCCTGTCTCTCACCCTTTTCATCCCTTGAGGCTCAAGAGGGAGGCTTTGTTTAAATTCTCCCTGTTTGACTACAGGCCAGATTCTCCAGAAGGTAAGTTCCTTCCTTTCAGTGTCTGGGTTGACATCATTTAGAGCTCAGATGACCTGGGTCTCAGGCTATTTTCTATTCTTCAAGCCCATTGGTCTCCCTAAAAATGATTTATTTCCCCTCTGAATTGCCTAGATCCCCCTCCCCATTTCTCTGTATTCCCTGATGAGAGTGTATATGTTTCTAAGACTCAGTGGGTTGCTGGGTCTTCACCTTCCAGGTGCATCATTGTACATATAATTTGCACACATTTTCTGATGTTAATCTATGTACTGTTAGTTCAGCCTACCGAACTCAACTATCAAATCCACGTTAGCAAGAAGGAAAGTTCTTGTTGGTCCTACCAAGCTACAGTTGAGTCCATTTCACAGATGAGGAACCCGGAACATAGAGACACTCGGTCCCTCTGTCCATAATATCTCTACTCTGAATTCGATAGTATCTCTACTACCGAAAGTGAATCTCCAGGAAGGACAGGGAAGCAGAAATGTCCTGTAGCAGATTCTATCAGGGCACTTTCTTAAGGGTTGCAAACTGTCAGTCGGGTGAGAAAAACATCAGAAGTACCAGGGAGAATGAAATACCAAGTAGCAAAAAACAACAACAACAACAACAACAACAAAGAGCTCTAAGTCTCATCAGCTGGGGAGTCCCCAGGGTTTGGCCATACTGTTTCCTGCCTTAGAATTTGTGAACCCGAGTTGACCTTTGTATCATTTACATGGTGGGGCTTCTTTGCAAGGAGAAGAACCACATGTGTACTTAGTGAAAACCTGTGTGAACTCAGAAATCACCCACATCACATGGTCCATGTGCTCTTTTATCCCTTGTCAACTTGACACAAGCTAGGATCCTATGAGAAAAGGAAACATCAGTGGGAAAAAAAAAAAACTTTATCAAACTACCTATAGGCAAGTTGCTAGGGGTATTTTCCTCATTAATGGTTGATGTTGGAGTGGCCCAGATCACTGGGGGGAGGGGGTGGGAGGAATGTGACTCTGGGCAGATGGTCCTGGAGGGGGGGGGTGGGGGGTGGGGGGGTGGGGGGAGGCTAGTTGAGCTAGCCAGTAAGCAACAACCATTCTTCTGTGAACTCTGGTTCAGTTCCCACCCACAAGTTCCTGCCTGCTTCAGTCCCTGCGTTAGCTCCCCTTCGTCATAGAGTGTGATCTAAATGAGTAAGCCAAATAACCTTTTCCTTCCCAAGAGCTTTGACCAGCGCTTTGTCACGGCCTCAGAAAGCACACTGCAGAGTCCACTCCTCAGGCCAGACTCTGCAGACTGTCACCCACGGGAAAAATCTCTTACTCAGATTCGGCTTTATTGGCTTCCTACCCTGTTCACTGGGATGTCTGTTCCTTAATGTGTCGGGCGGGACCTTGCACAGGTTCACTTATAAAATGACTGAGGCAGGGAGGGAATGGGTGACAACATTCGAGGTGTCTACAGCAAAAAGTTGAGGCTGCAGCCTCAACTAAGCTAAGATGCGAGATGTGAACCCTCTTCTTTCTTTCTGTTTTTGTTTCTTTGTTTCTCTCCCTTCCCCCTTCCTTCCTTCCCTTTCTTCCTTCCTTTTTTTCTTCCTTCCTTCCTTCCTTCCTTCCTTCCTTCCTTCCTTTCTGTTTTGTTTCCGTTTTTTGTTCTTTGGGTTCTGTTTTGTTATTGTTGGGTTTCTGTTTTGTTTTGTTTTGTTTTTTTCGGTGTAGCATTACTTAGGGCTGTGTGGTAGAGCCCACGTTACCTAGGCTGGGTAGAAGAGAAGGTAATTTTATCTATCTGGGTTCCATTTCACTCTTGTGGCTCTGTTTCCAAAGTCACCACTATTGCCAAAAAAATATCCGTGTCCCTTTGTTCTCTGTCAGCTCTGTGGACACCCGGCTCCTTATCGGTGAGAGGAGTCTATTTTTCCACAGCTCTGTTTACTCATTATCTACAGCATTCTTTCCAGGTTGGTTGTCTATTATACGGGGCCTTCTTCTTGCTGGGTTTTTGTTTGGCCAAATCTTACATTGCTGCCCATTTGGATCTACCTGGCCCCCTGCCTTCTGTATCTCGCCCCACATGTTCATTTACCAGATGGTTGGAAGAGAAACTGAGCGGGCTGCAGGGCAAGGGGACAGACAGTGTGAGGGTTGAGCCCACTTTATAATCCCCTAAGACAGTTAAGTAGACAGACAAAAGGGGTCACATTTAATTGAGTTTTGTAGTGGATTTATTTGTAAATGAACCATGCCTGTCTTATAAATATTACCTGGGGTTGTTTCCGACTTTGAAATGGTTCTAGGCCGTGCCAGAAATTGCAAAACTCACTGATCCCAATCTTCCTTTCAAGAGCTCATGACCAGAACCACACACAAACAAGTTGTGAGATAGCTAAAGCACCCCGCATTAAGTTGTGGAGTGCAAAGCAGCCTGGGAAAGGGTTGCCCTGGGGTAGGACTGACATATCAAGTACAGGGTGCTGAGTTAAAATTCCATTTCAGAGAACTAATTAATCAGCATATAATCCTGCACGGGGGGGGGGGGGGGGGGGACACTTTTTATACTAAACAAAAGCGCTGTTAACTGAACTTCGAATTCCTGGGTTATCCTGATCTTTATTTGAATGTGGCAACTTTACCAAGGGGTCGAGGTCTACTTCTTCCGGCAGACAGCATTTAAATTCTCCATCCCTCAGGCTCCTCAAGGCTGAACAAACCTAAGGTGTTTTGCAACTCAGCAGTTTTGCAATTCTATGACTCAGATGCTAACGAACTGAGAAGGTGCTGTTAGGTAAGGTATTTAATCTCTTGCTGGATCAATTTATCTTCAAAGTAAGACCTATTATGCAGCCAGTGGATGACCTGGTCTATGCCTCCGTCATGGATAACTAAAGCTGGATGTTAGTTATATAGAAGAGCTTCTCTTTGGTAGCTGCTGAGGATAAGGGAAAGACCTGCGTTCTGGTGTCTTCCTGTTGTTTTAAAAGGAGGGGGGAATAGATGACAGGAACACACTGAGTCCCTGCAGAGCCACGGACGTGATAAGTCACAGAGGGCTGGCTGACCCATGCAAATGTGCTTGGGTCAGCTCCCAGCTCCCTTTGCCAACTGGGAAGTCACAAAGCCACATCTGCTCCCCTGCCCACATCCTTCCTAGTGATTCCTTTGCCAAAGAAAGGTTTTCAGACACTTGAGAAAGATGTCCCTGGGTTACAGGAGGTCATATAAACCTCAGAGGACCTGGAGAAGGACTCCCCACTTTGAACCCCCTTTATACTGCTCCAACTATGGGAAGTCAGAGGCTTATAGGGTCAGCTCTTGACTACAACAGTCAACTTTTCTGACAGCTTTCAACTCAAAAGAGGTGGGGGCGGGTGGGGGTGATGAATTGACCTAGCCATGCCACATTAGGCTGCTGGAATTCATCGTAGGTTTGGTCAAATTTTAGTGCAAGATTTAGGTTTAGATAAGTCTTTTCTAAAAATTTACTTTTTAAAGTTAAATTTTGTTTGCTGACAATTTCATAATGTATGTAATGTATTGATTACTCTCCCCTCATAGCTGTGGTTGTATCTGTGATCCACTCAGTTTAACCAGGGCTATCGGATTGAGACGCGCCACTGGAATCTGGTGGCGTCAGCAGTGAGAATCTATCAGTAGTAAACAGATGGGCAATGAGTGTTGTGTGGGGGGGGGTGTGGGGGTGTGTGGGGGTGTGTGTGGGTGTGTTCCTCTCAGTCCTTCCTCCATCCGTTCCTGACTATTAATGAGCCTGTTCTTTTGAAGACCCAGAGTAGGCCTTCACAGATGCTTTGAGTTTGTGATCACAATGGTGGATCTGCCCAGAAGATGACATTTCGTAGCCATTCTCCCTATCTTCTGGCTTTTATATTAGAGAACATAGAATAAATATATAGCTGAGGCCTGACCCTCATTGGTCATGCATTCTGAACACCTTGTACAACCATGATCTTATTTGCTGTCGTTAGCTGGGGAGAGAGGTTTCTCTGATCAAGGCTGAGAATAGCATTGTCTGTGAATATAGTCACAATTATTTAGAAGACACTTTGGTGTTATGTTTGTTACAGGAATTTTCCTGTCCAATTTCATCAGTACGGAGAGTGTCTTTGATTGGACGGGGAAATAGGGGCAGAACTAGGAGTTATAGGCAGGAAGGTGCTTGGTGTGCACCGGAAGAGAGAGAGAGAGAAGAACCAAGATGGCTTCAGACGATTTTCTGGTGTTTGCAAAAGGTTAGAAATATTGGGATAAGACTTTTACTGTATTGGCCTCTTGTAATTGTGTCTATAATATACATAAATCTAATTGGCTAACTAATCAAGCTTTAAGAGTTATGCTTCTACCGGGTAATTGGATGGTAAGCTGGCAGACCGTGGGTGTGTGGGGTATTGCATGGTAGTGAGAGGAACTCGGAGGTCCCCCACCGGAGAGATGGCTAACAAAGGGACGACAGAGTGAAATGGCCCAGCAGAGGCCCTATAACCCTGCAGGGCCGGAAAGTTTGCGGACCTAGAGACCAGCAGCTCAAGGGAGTTGGCCGCGGCAGGAGCGTGGGAGCGTGCTCAGAACCCGCGGAGAGTTGGCAGGTCGGTCTTTTATAATATTTCCCGCAACATATGTCAACTTTGTTAACCAGCATTATTCGGCTCCCTACCTCGGCCCATGACCTACTTCATCATGGCTTTTTGACCAAGTTTAGAGTGTCAGGCACGGATTCCGTGAATTGCGCTTCAAGTCTGATTAGAAATAGCTTGGTTACTCCCACCAGTAGAGCCACTATTGCATGAGTTTGTTTGTTTACTSTTGGTTTTCTGTTGTGGTTTTGAGATGAAGCCTTATCTCTCCCAGTTGAGCAAGATACCGAGCTCTAGACAGCAATTCTTATGTGCAGCTCTGACCCGAGTTGAATCCCCGGGACTCAGGAGAAAAACTGAGTGTGGTGGTGTGCACTTGTTCTCGGCGCTGGGGAGGTAGAGACGGAGGTACTGAGGAATTCACTAGCCAGCCAGCCTCACCCAACCAAGGAGTTCCAGGAAAAGACAGAGATCCTATCTTCAAATATGAGGTAGAGGCATCCTGAGGTATGACTCTCTAGCTTTACATACATGCACACCAACACACATACATACACAAACTTGCATGCATACACACACAGACACACACACATACATACATATATACATACACAAACTTACACACATACATACACACCGACACACATACATGGACACACACATACATAGACACACATACAAATACTTGCACACATACACATTGATACAAATACAGACACACACACACACACACACACACACACACACACACACACACACGAACTCTTCTCTCTTACTGTGATTATTCCCCTTTATTCCACTCCTAGGACATCGCTCTAGTTCCCCGCTTTATTGCATCTTGCCTGGACTATTGTAATCAGTTTGTCAATTTCTCAAAGAGCATTTGCTGGGATAGGATAAATGTAAGAGAAGCTCCAAATAAAAGCAACATTAGTGAGATGGAAGTTTAATTAACGTTATGAACTTGTACGGCAGCTCTACCCATGTAATCAAACTTAGGCTCCTCTGTCTTGCTGTTCTGTCACGCCGGAGACACCCTGCCCATCTACCGTGTCCATATCCCAACCTATGGAGGAAGATAAGCAAGCAGAGGCCCTGACTTTTAAAGGCATGACCCAGAAATTACATTATAGCTCCCATGGAACTGTCTAGAACTCAGCCATATGACCATGCTGCCAGATAAACTGGAAGACACAATCTTTATTCTGGGCAGTCCTGTGGTCAGCTAAAAACTGGAGTTTCTTTTTTTTTTTTTTTTTAAGCTTTAAAATATTTTCTTTTTTTTAATTTGATATATTCTTTATTTACATTTCAAATGATTTCCCCTTTCCTGGCTCCCTGCTCCCGGAAAGTCCCATAAGCCCTTTTCCCTCCCCCTGTTCCCCCATCCACCCCTTCCCACTTCCCTGTTCTGGTATTCCCCTACACTGATGCACTGAGCCTTTCCAGAACCAGGGGCCACT
>BDUI01000417.1:72210-85749 GCA_002335545.1 Apodemus speciosus | reverse complement strand
CATCAATCTTGCCTCTTGTCATTGATTCCAATCACATCTGCCTCTCACTCTCCAAGGACCATCTTGGCTGACCCTGCTCTGTATGTGAGAACACTAGCTAGCGTGAGACTGGAAGGTGACTGTCATAGTCAGGGTTTGTCTTCCTGCACAAAACATCATGACCAAGAAGCAAGTTAGGGAGGGAAGAGTTTATTCAACTTATACTTCCACATTGCTGTTGATCAAAGGAAGTCAGGACTGGAACTCACACAGGGCAGGAACTTGCAGGCAGGAGCTGATACAGAGGGCCATGGAAGGGTGCTGCTTACTGGATTGCTTCCCCTGGCTTGCTCAGCTTGCTCAGCTTGCTTTCTTATAGAACCTAGGACTACCAGACCAGGGATGGCACTACCCACAATGGTCTGGGCCCTCCCCTCTTGATCACTAATTGAGAAAATGCACCACAGCTGAAACTCCTGGGGGCATTTCCTCAAGAGAGGCTCCTTTCTCTGTGATAACTCCAGCTTGTGTCAACTTGACATATAAAACCAGCCAGTACAACGACTCATTCTGCAAGGGTATTCTAGCTTCTGTGAGAATGAGGAAGGGTGGATGACAAGTGTCTAGCTGTTGCCTATGCAGAGATAAAAGAAAGGGAGGAAGGAATGAAAGATGGGGGCATCATTGGTAAGCTAATAGTAAATGATGGTTTGTGTGTTGGATGCATTGCTAAGATACACGCACGCCTGAAGAAGTTTCTGGATCYGTCAGGCAACACAGACTCAGTAGTGTTTTGCTGAGGCAAAACCCAGAGGGGACATGTGGTGTTTGCAGAGAGTATAAATAGGACTCAGTGGACAGTGATGCTGTGCTTACATAGCTAGCTTTGCAACACTTCATTGGTCTCGATTTTTCATCTTCACTGGTTTTCACTTCATTGAGAGAGGCACAGCAGAGAACTCCTGGCATCCTGACTGGTCCCGCTCCYTCTTACTGACTTGTGCAGGAGACCTGGCTGTTTCTGCTAGATAGTGCCAGCACTGCTGATACCTGTTTGCTATCCTGACACTACTGAACTAGACTTCTGGCATCCTGACAAACAGAGATAGGAATCACCCCCCTAAGAAACTACTTCTAAACAGGTCCACACCCCATGGTCCTATTTACCATCTTTTCTCTCCTACCTGTGGACAGTGGCTAGAAGGAGTGGGGTCAAAGCATTTGAGAACCCTTATTAAAAGTAAGTTTTAAATCTAAGCCTAGGCATGCATGCATACATGACACAAATAGGAGCAGGCCTGCACACATGCGCGCACACACATGCATGCGTGTGTAGTAAAGTGAGACTCACACTGGACTTCAAACCTCTTAGATTTGGTATTCTGTAGATTCTAAACTTCTTTGCCTACTTGGCAAATCATCCGTATCTAATCCCACTCCAAAAATCCCAGTGTGTTTCCCATACTTAGCCAAAAGGCATCCACTAACATGAACACAGGAAGGCTTTTTGTACACTAAGATCATTGTGGATTATCACCCCAATATCTCAGGTTRCAGATCCTAGTTTATTTAGTTATGTTCAATAAATGTTTACTTAGTGATAGCTATGTCTATCAGAGTCTGGATAAAAGAAAAGTATAAAGACATTGAATATATCAAATCACCTTCATAACCTGTCTCCTCACATCTGCAGAGTTTCATATGGCAGACATGGTTATCCCTCTCCTACTGATAATGAAACTAACTGATAGTACCACTGACTCATATTAAACAAACCTTACCAGTTCATCCAGGTCCAATGAAGCCCATCTCCTTCCCAAATTTTCTCGGAAAAAAAAATATTGTTTGTACTGGCTGGTTTTGTGAGTCAACTTGACACAGGCTGGAGTTAGCACAGAGAAAGGAGCTTCAGTTGGGGAAGTGCCTCCATGAGATCCGGCTGTGGGCATTTTCTCAATTAGTGATCAAGGGGGAAGGGCCCATTGTGGGTGGTGCCATCTCTGGGCTGGTATGCTTGGGTTCTATAAGAGAACAGGCTGAGCAAGCCAGGGGGAAGTAAGCCAGTAAGAAATATCCCTCCATGGCCTCTGCATCAGCTCCTGCTTCCTGACCTGCTTGAGTTCCAGCCCTGACTTCCTTTAGTGATGAACAGCAGTATGGAAGTGTAAGCGGAATAAACCCTTTCCTCCCCAACTTGCTTCTTGGTCATGATGTTTGTGCAGGAATAGAAACCCTGACTAAGACAGATTGGTACCAGAAGTGGGGTATTCCTGTGACAACCTGACCATGTTTTGGGGAGGACTGTGGNAAGTGAAGCTTCCTGAGACACGGGCATAAGGAAGGGCTTTTTAGAAAGGATTCCCTAATACTCATAAAATACTAGCAAGAATTGAAGACCAAAAAAGGCTTCTGCGTGCCAAAGGAAACTAGCAGCAGAGTGAAGACAGCCTATGGGGCTACAYCAGCCAACTATTCATCTGGCATAGAAGCTATAAAGACATCAAATGAATCATCCAATCAGTAAGCGGGGAAAAAATGAATGGAATCAGYGGTTCTAGAAAGTATTACAGATTGCTAATAAATAGTTCAGTATCCTTTGCTGTAAGGGAAATGCAAAGTAAACCTACAGAGGGCGGTCAAGGATCTCAGAGGAGAACCTTCTACTGCCACTTTACCAGACCAGTACGGTGCCTAAGCATATACTAAAACTCAGCCTCATACTCACAGACAAGCACAGCTCTTACCCCTCACTACAGGARATTTCCCTTGCAGTGAMTRAAGACCATTCAGAAAACCACAACTGGTCCTAATGCACGGATCAGCTGTCGGAGGGTGCCAGACCCAACGGATACATCTACAGTACAATCCCTGCATCTTAGGATCAGGGGACATGGAGGAAGAGGGGACAGAAAGAATGTAAGAGCTAGAGAAACGGAAAGTCTGCAGTGAGATTGTCTCCTGGAAATGAGAGAGAAGCTACACCCACGATACTGCAACGATATGGCTTCCAAAAAAAGACCWGAACCATGGTAACACCTACAGTCATGCTAATGTGCAAGGGGGCAGGGCAAAGTCTCATCCCTAGACAGCTGCAGGCAACTAAAGACTTAGTTACTCCCGAGGAGGAGCCTTTTGATTGGCTATTCAATTCTAGATAGCCAACCCTGAAAACATACATACAAGCAACAATAAATGGACTTATAGGGTTTCATTTACATACTTATACATGCATTCTCTTTCGCTCTTCTCTCTCTGTTACACACACATACACACACACACACACGCACCACAAATTTGGGGAAAAGGAGAATACATCAAAAGGGCTGGAGGGAGAGAAGGGGAAAATGATGTAATTATATCTTAATTTAAAAATGTATTCATAAAATTAAAACCCCACAAAACTATAATGAATTCTATTTCACATTATCCAGAAGAGCAATCATCAAGAAAACAAACAATAACAAATGTCAGACAGGATACGTAGAAAGATGACTCCTCATACGAGGTTAGTGGATATACAAACTGGACAGCCAGCCGCTATGAAAATCAGTATGGAGTTCATCCAACACCTAAAAGTAGGACTAYGGCATGAACCGCTCCTGAGTAAATATCCCAGTCAGCATCTCCAGAGATGCTTGCTCAGCCAGGTTTGTGGCTGCACTGTTCACAAGAGTCAAGCTATGGGGCCAGCCTAGATGTCCACCAACAGATGAATGGATAAAGAAAATGYGGTCTATGCACACAGTAGGATTTCATTAAGAAGAATAAAAATCACACCATTTGTTTTTWAAAAATGGAGGATTTGGAGGTCATGATATTAATTAGAATAAACCAGACTCAACAAATATTGCACGGTTTCTCTCATGTGTGAAATCTATACTTGAATACATATGACATGACAGTGTCCACCAGATCCACATATGACATGAAAGGAAAGAAAAAACTATGAGGAAGGAGAAAGGGGCAGGAAGAACAAGAGAGAGGAATGGGGGAAAGAAAAACAAATATTATGCTTTTTCTCAGATGTGGAATCTGGATTTACCTATATGTACATATACACACATACTATACCCATATTTATGTACTTCTATTTGTCTGTCTGTCTGTCTGTCTATCTATCTATCTATCTATCTATCTATCTATCTATCTATCATCTATCTATCTATCTATCTATCTATCATCTATCCATCCATCTGCCTATCCTATCCATCCATCCATCCGTCAGTCTGTCTATCTAACATAGAAGCAGAAGGGCTGGTACTATTTAGGAAAAGAAGAGGACCAACAGGAGTGAGGAGAAGGGACAGGGCAAAGTGGTGGAAACATAAACGTAAGCAAAGTGCAATGGTATATGTATATAGAAATAGCATAATGAGACCCGTTGATACACTAGAATTACGACTAGGTTTTATTTGAAAGACAATGGTCTAGGCATCGAGATCTTCAGGGAGCTCCCAGATAGGTCAAACAGCACCAGTCCTCTGCAGTTAGAGTTTGGGCAGCGATGCAAACATTATCTGCTCTCCCCGGGCTGCTAGGATGCCAGTTTTCAAAGGCACTGAGGTTCTGTGAGGCTTCTGTGTGGCTCTTGTGATGTCGGAAAAAGAGGAATTGGGGGTGAGGGAGATGTCCTAGTTGCTTTTCCTGATGCTGTGATTGAACTGAGAGAATCTACTGAAGAGAGTCGGGATTTATTCTAGCCTGCAGTTCGAGGGTTCAACCCACCACGATAGAGAAGCCAGAGYAGCAAAAGGAGCTTGAAGCAGCTGGTCACACCACATCCTCATCTCTACAGCCAAGAGGCACAGAGCRATGGATGGACGCACGCTCCCCGATGCTCAGCCACTTGGTCCTGCTAACAGTCTGASGTCCCAGGCRGGAGACCATGCYACCTGAAGTGAATGGGTCTTTCCACCATAATCATCTCGATCAAGATAATCCTGACACACSTGCCCAGAGGCCCATCTCCCAGGAGATTCAAGTTGACTGACAGCTCTAGTCAGTACAGTAAGTTAGCAATCCCACAAAGCTCAYCGGAGCTCCTAAGCTCATTCAGAGTGCTCTAGTGTGTTCTAGGGAAGCATCTAGTCAGTAAGGAATGGACCTCATCATWAGGAGGATTGCCATTTCTCCATCCAGCCATGCRAGCTYCTGTGCCGGGAGCCCTGCTCCAAGAGTTGGACAACACTATTTTCACTTTSTTTCWGTAAGCAATTACCAACATTWACCGATAGGTGGCGCCAACAAGCAGAGCCGCAGTTCCAAAAGGCTTTTATTTTCCACCCTAGACGCTGGGTGATCTTCCTCTCTGCCGGTGCTCAAGCTGGCATTTCAAAATCCAGTGCGGCACAGACTTTTTTTTTTTTTTTATCCATCTGTTTCATGGAGAACTGTGAAACTCAGAAATACCTATTCCTAGCCAGACAGCCATAGGAGTTTTTATAGATGATAAAACTTGGTGATAGCTAGCTATGCAGCTGGGCATTCAAAAGAAGCCAGAAGCCAGTTAATGAGACATTTGAGTCATGTGTCTGTAAGCATACCTCCATTATACATTGGGAAGGCTGCAGAGAGTTTAGCGATTTAAATCCAGGCCATGGGGGTTGGCACGTCGGTATCAGAGTTAGCTTGGGCAAACCGTTTGGTCTCTCCGAACTCAGTTTTGCAGCTTTGTTGTGATGTGATGATGACAAATGAGATAATCCACACGTGACACTCAGCACAAGCCCAGATTCTTACTAAGTGTTCCTGCAATATAAGTGCTACCGCCTACTGGAGTGAGCTTTGGAGTCTTAAGAATGTTAGGTAACCCCTCTGTCTTCAGTAGGGTTTCCATTGCTGTGATAAAACACCGTGACTAAAAGCAACTACTTGGGGAAGAAAGGGTTTCTTTTGGCTTACACTTCTATATCACATCACATTCTGTCATGAAGGGATGTCAGGANTCCATCCGTCAGTCTGTCTATCTAACATAGAAGCAGAAGGGCTGGTACTATTTAGGAAAAGAAGAGGACCAACAGGAGTGAGGAGAAGGGACAGGGCAAAGTGGTGGAAACATAAACGTAAGCAAAGTGCAATGGTATATGTATATAGAAATAGCATAATGAGACCCGTTGATACACTAGAATTACGACTAGGTTTTATTTGAAAGACAATGGTCTAGGCATCGAGATCTTCAGGGAGCTCCCAGATAGGTCAAACAGCACCAGTCCTCTGCAGTTAGAGTTTGGGCAGCGATGCAAACATTATCTGCTCTCCCCGGGCTGCTAGGATGCCAGTTTTCAAAGGCACTGAGGTTCTGTGAGGCTTCTGTGTGGCTCTTGTGATGTCGGAAAAAGAGGAATTGGGGGTGAGGGAGATGTCCTAGTTGCTTTTCCTGATGCTGTGATTGAACTGAGAGAATCTACTGAAGAGAGTCGGGATTTATTCTAGCCTGCAGTTCGAGGGTTCAACCCACCACGATAGAGAAGCCAGAGYAGCAAAAGGAGCTTGAAGCAGCTGGTCACACCACATCCTCATCTCTACAGCCAAGAGGCACAGAGCRATGGATGGACGCACGCTCCCCGATGCTCAGCCACTTGGTCCTGCTAACAGTCTGASGTCCCAGGCRGGAGACCATGCYACCTGAAGTGAATGGGTCTTTCCACCATAATCATCTCGATCAAGATAATCCTGACACACSTGCCCAGAGGCCCATCTCCCAGGAGATTCAAGTTGACTGACAGCTCTAGTCAGTACAGTAAGTTAGCAATCCCACAAAGCTCAYCGGAGCTCCTAAGCTCATTCAGAGTGCTCTAGTGTGTTCTAGGGAAGCATCTAGTCAGTAAGGAATGGACCTCATCATWAGGAGGATTGCCATTTCTCCATCCAGCCATGCRAGCTYCTGTGCCGGGAGCCCTGCTCCAAGAGTTGGACAACACTATTTTCACTTTSTTTCWGTAAGCAATTACCAACATTWACCGATAGGTGGCGCCAACAAGCAGAGCCGCAGTTCCAAAAGGCTTTTATTTTCCACCCTAGACGCTGGGTGATCTTCCTCTCTGCCGGTGCTCAAGCTGGCATTTCAAAATCCAGTGCGGCACAGACTTTTTTTTTTTTTTTATCCATCTGTTTCATGGAGAACTGTGAAACTCAGAAATACCTATTCCTAGCCAGACAGCCATAGGAGTTTTTATAGATGATAAAACTTGGTGATAGCTAGCTATGCAGCTGGGCATTCAAAAGAAGCCAGAAGCCAGTTAATGAGACATTTGAGTCATGTGTCTGTAAGCATACCTCCATTATACATTGGGAAGGCTGCAGAGAGTTTAGCGATTTAAATCCAGGCCATGGGGGTTGGCACGTCGGTATCAGAGTTAGCTTGGGCAAACCGTTTGGTCTCTCCGAACTCAGTTTTGCAGCTTTGTTGTGATGTGATGATGACAAATGAGATAATCCACACGTGACACTCAGCACAAGCCCAGATTCTTACTAAGTGTTCCTGCAATATAAGTGCTACCGCCTACTGGAGTGAGCTTTGGAGTCTTAAGAATGTTAGGTAACCCCTCTGTCTTCAGTAGGGTTTCCATTGCTGTGATAAAACACCGTGACTAAAAGCAACTACTTGGGGAAGAAAGGGTTTCTTTTGGCTTACACTTCTATATCACATCACATTCTGTCATGAAGGGATGTCAGGASAGAAACTCAAACGGGGCAGGAAGCTGAAGGCAAGAGCTGATGGAGAAGCTGTGGCCGAGTGCTACTTACTAGYTCGCTCCCCAAGGCTTGCTCAGCCTGCTTTCTTAAACACCCTAGAATCACCTGACAGGGTAGCCCCACCCACAATGGTCTGGGCCCTCCCACATCAATCACTAATTAAGAAAAAGGCCTACAGACTTGCCTACAGACCAGTCCTATAGAGACACGTTCTCAATTAAGAGTCCCTCTTCCCAGCGATGTCTAGGTTACAGTCAAGCTAACAAAACAACAAAGAAAGCCCCATTTTCTTTGTCAGTTGCAAAAGTGTTAGGAAAATTACAGAGGTACGTATACTATACATTTTACTTGTTTAAATACAGTTTACTTTGATTCAGGAGTTGAGCTTACTGGCCCAAAGAAAAATCTACCCAAATACTAATTTCATTTATGGTCAGGATGGAGATGGAAGAGAAGCAGAGACCAAACAAGTTAAGGATTAGTAAAGGTTAGATTAGGATTTTGGATTACATCACAACCCCCGCCTCTGGAGGTTCTGAGCATCCGAAGCAATAAAGAAAAGGAAATATGGTTGGTTGGATGACTCACGGTGCCGAGATAAAGGCAGAGAGAGGTTCCGAAGAAGAAACCTAGCTCTTCCTGGTCCGGAGCCTTAAGACACAGTAGCTCATGGAACATGCGCAAATGTTAGGTGTCCTCGTCTTCGAGCGCAGAGGAAAAAGTCAATCTAAGAATAAAAGCAATGAAGAGGTAACCTCGGAGCCARATTAGGCTGAGTATGAGAGATTTCTAGAAGCCTGGAGAGCGGGGAGAAGGGAAGGAGTCTTTCCATAAAAAATGAGTGTGGCAGGGTCTGTATGGTCCCACGCAGTAAGCAGGTGTTTTGGTTTTTGGTTTTTGGTTTTTTAAAGTCCAGGGCCTGACACAATGGCGCTGAATCTCCCTTCAGGCTCAAAGGCCCAGGAACTTGTGGTATGAGGTCCTGGAGGGAAGGGAGGCCCGGGAGTAAGGTCCAAACAGCTGCTTTGTTTCGTCGGCTTTTCCCTACTGGACATCTGGTACTTAATGGCAATCCTCCGTGGAAAGTTAGTTGTCCTTTTATTGTTTTGTAAAGCAGGTTTTCTTTTGTTCAGGACTGAGGGCCAGGGCCTCTTGAAAGAGGAAAATAATGAGAGGCACTGCAGAGGATGGCCTCTTGCCATCCATGCTTTCTAATTGGTTCCAACCAGTAGAGCTATAATCGCGGTGCAAAGGGAAGCTTGGAAGCACTCAAATAGTGGGGTGGGGGTGGGGAGAAGGCACATCACCTTAACAGGACACCCACATCATTTTGCTGTCTTGCTCTGTGGCACCTCACAGAGGGGATTCTCAGGGCTGGAATGTCAATTTCTACTTCCTGGGTTTGCAGATGAAGGACAAGGTTGTAATGTTCAGGTGGTGTAGGTCACACAGGTAACCTCTCTCGGAGAGCAAGGGCCAGTGCCTTTGGACTCCCAAGCTTTGGAAGAAAACACAGTTGTCCCAGAGCATGAGTTATGATCAGAAGAGATATGAGGGAGAAAATAGGTCTCATTCCACAGAAMAATAAARCACATATAAAATAGCTATAGGGACCCACCCAGGGGCCTTTGCACAGTCTGATTGACATGCATATGACTCCTGGTGCTGCACTGGTCACAACTCAATTGAGCTCACACTGCTGGYCCACTGTAGCAGAACTGCCTTGTCTTAAAAAGGCCTGCTGTCTACGAGAAAATGTGCAGTCACATTTAAACTATCCTGTAGAAGCCAGGCAGTCCATCAACACCTGGGGCTCGGACAGGAYACGTCCATGAGCGTCCTAGTTTAATAAAGAGACAAGGTAAGTGTAACAATGACAATACAAGAAAAATCTGTGTGAACATAGAAAAAAAAAGAGTATTTAACCAGCCTGGGGGAGAAGGGCTCATGAAAGTTCTGGCAAACAAAAGCTACCCGGGGGTCTATGGGTGAAGGAGACACTGAACTGGAGAAGGGCTGGGACACAGGAGACAGGGAGTCACTGGATAAAGGTGYGGTGCCTGGGACCAAAGACATGTTCAGAAAAATACAAGTGTTTCATTTTCCCTGAGTCTAGTCTGTAGAGGAGATATTAATACCAAGTTCCTAGGACTGGCGTAATGAAACGCTTCGCCTGGTACCTTCAAACAAGTGAGGCTCGTTTTTCTATAGACCAAAGCTCCAAAGCTGTCCTCTTTACTCTCGGAAGGCTTTAGGTGAAGCTCCTTCCTGCTCTCTTCCTGACTTCTGGGGGCTTTGCAGCAAGCCCTGGCATTCCATGGGCTGTCCCTGTGTCACTAGCCGCCGTSTCTAGCATCCCTGGATTCTCAATCCCGAACTTCTTGGCGCTTTGTCTGTAAACCCTCTCCGGTTCCTTCAGGGACAGCAGCCACTGAATTCRGGACCCACTCCAATTCAGTTTGACCTTTTCTTAACAAATCCTATCCTCAGGGACCTTCTATATAAGATAAAATTCTGGCCTTCTGGGTAGATTCCAGAGAGAAAAACCCATAGTGTTTCTTAATTTTTAGAGAAAGATCCCTGATGCGAAATTCTTGAATCATCGCCTAGGTAGATTTTGATTTGGGAAAGGGACAGGAATCATTGTTCATYGTAACCAACATTCTGTCAGCCAGCTCCTAACCCCCACCAGCCACTGKGAACCAGGGCTGGCATCGCTTCCTAGCAGAAGGGTTTCTGACCTTCCTAGGACCCCTCACCAAAATGTGCCCAGCTGACAAGTGGAGACAGGAATTGGGAAACGGCTGCAAGTTGTCTCTCTGCTCCTTTGCATCTTCAGAGATGCTGGAGGGCAAGTGTTCAGTCTAAGTAACCAAGGCTGTGCCTTTCAGGTTATAAAGATCTCACCCCTGCAGGAAACAGTGCTCTTCCTGCCGCTCACACCAGCAGTTCGACTCCTTTCTCCTAACATTTTCAGTCTTCAGTTTTTTATCTCTCCCCCGTGCCTCTACCCTCTTCTCTATCTCCCCCTTCCTCTCTTTCTTTTAGAAGCAGACAGAGTGTGGAATAAACTTCTCAGAATCTGCTTCCTTCTCCTCTGGACAAGGAAAGGCACAGGTGAAGGATCATTCAAGTCTTCCATCCCCTTGGGACCTTGTCCTAAACCAATTCCTTTGCAAGGATATAGAGCCACTGCTTGGAGGTGTTCATGTCCAGGAGGTTGAAATGAGCTCATTAGTAATCGCAATTAGGCTTGAGTTCCTAAATACAACACTTACCATTATGTCCTCGCTCCCAGGGACAGTGGCGTGAATAGTCACCCATTGTCATCATCCTTTGGGCTCATGTGCCCAGGACTGACATACAGGACAGGTTACAACAGCCCAGGGTAGGGGAACCTTATCTCAGTCATTTCCAAAGAAATGACTCAAGGACCGGTTCTTGGTATAGTTCTGACTGTTATCTTSGAGTCCCCAGTGAGTGTGACGTGTAATCTGACCAGGAGTCACAGAGGCGAGAAAGGATTGGAGAGTCTAGCTAGCTGAGTTCTGGCATTCAATAAGTCATTTCTGGCTTTTGGTATTCGATTTTTACCACCTATAAAAAAATTAAAATATAATGTACAGGTCTGAAATTTCAGCTGGTAAAATGCTTGGTTTGTAAGCATGAGGATTTGTGTTCAATCCTAGAACTCAGGCAAAAATTTAAAAAAAATATCTGCGAGAATCCAGTGCTTGGGAGGTGGAGGCAGGTGGACTCTGGGGCTTCCTCGCCAGCCACACTGCCCTTGAGTTCAAGGCCAGTGAGAACACCTGTCTCAAAATAAGGTAGATGGGAGTGGAGACACCGCACCCAAGGCTCTCCTCTTCAAACACATGTGGACATTTGCAGGCCCCCACACAGAGACAGGTGCTCACATAGAAATCCCATGTGTTTAATTGTTTTTGRCATTTCATATTTTAATAATTTGACTTGCTAGCAAAGAGAAATATCCTAAGTATCATATTATTCATGGAAGGACCTTGCCAATTTCTGTAACAAGACAAGTTCAGTTATATGTGACTCCATAATAGCAACAATTTAGAAAGAAATGATCCAAGAAGGCAACTGAACTCAATGATGTTGGGACAATAACTGGGAATAAATAGTCCGTGTATGGGAGGACAGAGGCTTTAGATACAAGATGAAGATATTTTTAAACAATATTTTACTATCTCCTTGAGCATTTCAGACAATGTATTTTGATCGTATCCAACTCTTCCTAAATCCTACACCTCCCCACCAACTTAACTTTTTGTCCTCTCCTCTCTCCATCATGTTTCTTTAAAACTCATCAAATCCAATTTGTGTTGACCCAATAGTCTTGGGTATGGGGTGGAAGAGCTGCCTTAAAGTATGGAGGACCAACCAAGGGTCACGTTCTTTAAAGAACAGTCTCTCCTACTCCCAGCAGCTAGCAGATGCTAATAACTCCTCAACTAGGGATGGGACTTGGTGACCACCTCCTCTTTCTCTGTCGGGATTCCGTCTGACTTGAGGTTGCAGTGGTCTTGTGTGTGCTGCCACAATCACCTTGAATTCATATGTGCAACTGACCTGCTGTATAGGGGAACATTCTTTCCCTGTACCCRTCTACAGCCTCTTGGCTCTCTCAACCTTTCTGCCCCCTCTTCCGAGGTGACCCCTGAGCCTTGGGGATATGTGTGTGTCGATGTTCT
This sequence comes from Apodemus speciosus, assembly GCA_002335545.1. NCBI lineage: Eukaryota > Metazoa > Chordata > Mammalia > Rodentia > Muridae > Apodemus > Apodemus speciosus. The sequence goes on along the minus strand of BDUI01000417.1, from coordinate 73,357 downwards.
GTTTAGGGATTGGCACTCCACAGTCTCTTATTCGTATTATCCTGATCAATAATGTGTCTCTGTTAATTGCCACCCACTGTGAGAGAGGTTCTTCCTATACACTCTTGGCTGGCCTCAGAGTTAACATCTCCTGCCTCGGCCTTCTGGGTGATGCGATCATAGGTATGTGCTACCATACCTGGAAAGAGACATTTCTCTTCTGTATGAGTTCTTCTTGAGGAAAGGATTTGTGATTATCGTCATTTTTCTTGAAAGCAACAGTAGCCAGCAGAGATTAATAACTAAGAACAATCGTTGGCTCTTCAGGAATGTCCTGTGGCTTAACTGTTGAGCAGTATTCTGTGGGCTCTCGATTGCAAACAAGGTTCTTGGGTTTGGCCYAAGGCTGCAGAAGCAAGTAAGGCCCTTTTCAAGGAGGCCRTTCTCCCACAGAGAAGACAGACCTACAGAGAAAGCGTTACAATAGGACTTAATACATGATATAACGCGATGTATCAGTGATACATGATATAACGTGATGTATCAGTGATACATGATATAACGCAATGTATCAGTGATGCATGATATAACGTGATGTATCAGTGATACCCTTGGCAGGAGAATGGTGATGCTCACAGGACTTATAGGGAATACAGGACTTCCTAGAAATGTTTGGAAAGACTAATCAAATTGTTGGGGGGAAAAGAGGAGATTTTAAGGCCTTTGCTGCAGGGTCTCCCTGCAGGAGGCATGCTCTCCCATCCCCACAATGGTCCCCCTCCCCCACCCTCCACCTCTGCCAAGTTCATCTGAAAGTCTACATCTTTGGCTTCTCCTTCCTAGCTCCTTTTGTCCCCTTGAGCTTCCATCAACATTGTTTCTTTCCTTTGATGGAGGTGGGCCTCTTCCTTCCTGCCCATCTGTGTATTCCTCAGACTTCTGGGTCAGGTGCTCCGTAGAAGGAATTCAGGGTCCGTCAGCCTTTTTTTGCCCCTGTTCTTGCTGGTTGCCTCCTATGACCTGTTCTGTGACCAGCATTCCAAGAAAGTGGACACCAATGATGCTGACACACGGTGACAGCTCACGCCATGTGACTCTACTTCCTGTGGAGACATCAGTCATCCCCATTGACGAGGTCACCCTGCAGAAAGCCATGTTGGTGGGGGGC
>BDUI01000416.1:248221-258908 GCA_002335545.1 Apodemus speciosus | reverse complement strand
CGAAGAGGCGAATACCAGGGTGGGGACCCCACCAGTCCATCAACCACACGGCCATGACAGCCGCCGCCGCCACGGCCAGGCTCAGCACCACACCAAGCCCGCATATCCTCAGCATCTACACAGCAACACACGACACACACTTCGGAGGCAGTCGCCTCTCAAGCCACAACYWAGACGGCGGAGACGCCGGTCGTGACGTCAACAGCGCGACACTGACAGACTTCACAGTAAAGTTTACTCTTTGCCTCGACTCTTTCTTTTTTCTTTTCCAGCATAGATTCTGAACGTGGAGCGTGGAGGAGAAAGTGGAACAGTACGCAAAAACCGTCTTGGCTTACAACCTATCCGCCCTCAACAAAGATGGCGGCAAAGGAGGCTAGACCTGACTTACACGTTAACAGGCGAGTTCTTGGGCCTCATCTAGCTGTCGTGAGCAAATAGAATCCGCTTGACGGCTCCGTTGCGACATCGGGCCTCGCTCGACAGCCAGGAAGCCGGAAGTGGCTGCCGCCGCTGTGGTCTCCACCCCGTCCCCGCCCGCCTGGAGCTGTCGGAGGTTGACAGGTCGTGGCTGGGAGGCGGCGGCGGCGACACCCCCGAGCACCCACCCAAGACGGAGACCCCATGGGGAACGCTCCGAGTAACAGCAGCGAAGACGAAGCGGCGGCCGCCGGGGGTGAGGGCTGGAGCCCACATCAGGATTGGGCTGCCGACTCTGGCACGACCCCCGGCCCCGGCCCTGCGGCCGCGGCGCTGCCTTCCGCCGCTGCACTGCTGGAACCCGCTCGGCTGCGAGAGGCAGCGGCTGCGTTGCGGCCGGCACCTCCCTGCGAATCCCTAGTGTCGAGGCACCACGGCGCGCTATTGCGTTGGCTGGARGAGCGGCTGGGCCGCGGTGAGGAGTCCGTCACCCTGGAGCAGTTCCGGGAGTTGCTGGAGGCTCGCGGCGCTGGATGTTCGGGCGAGCAGTTCGAGGAGGTCAGGGCTGGCTGGCCACTGCGGGGCGGGAGCAGGGTGGTCGCGGATAAGGTCCTGAAGAGGTGGGCGGTCGCTTTGCGGAGGCCAGCCAGGAAGCCATATAGGGTCCTCGGGTTCTTAGAATGGAAGTATGGGGTTGCCCGAACTCATTCGGAGTGCATCACTCCAGAATTTTGCTACGTCTCTCGCCTTTACCGGAGGTGTGGAAAGTCCAGGTTACATTAGCTTTGCTCTAAAGAGAGGAGCAAGCCAAAAGTCTATGCATGTGGTAGGCAGACATTTGTGCAGTTGACAGGCTTAGTTGCTTGCTGGAACTTATCAGGGTAGGACAATTATGAGAAAGGATGTGCAAAGATCAAGGGAGTGGCCATGAAAACCATTCTGTTTTACTGGCCTCTGCAGGAATCTTGTAGAGAACCATCTGAGTCTAAGGTGGAAGGAGGGTAACATTACACTGAAAAGACTCATTCTACAAGCCATTCTTGAATATAACATACTAGTTTTTTGTTTGTTTGTTTACAAGTGCACACTTGATTTTACACCATTGAAGAACTTATTCCAGACTCATTTAAACCCCTTTAAGGCCTAAAGTTGATAGGGAAGCATTAAATTTCTTGTACTTATGAAATTTCTCCTCATATCTGTACTGAACATTTTGGTTAACAGTTTGAAAAAAAACTGACCCAGAGTTACCCTATAAATTATTTCACTGGCAAAATTGAGAGTATCTCACAAACCTCTTGATTCCCACCCCACCCCTATAGGTCCCTATTATTCTGCTCCCTGAAGTCTTATTAATTCCACAATGTTAGGACAAAAGGTGTTTAACAAGTAAGCCACATAAAGCTGTTAGTCATTGGATGGTTAGTGTGTAAACGAGAGACCAACAGTCACTTGTAACATCATTTAAAAGTTCTGTTTCCCCTAAATCTGAGGCTCTTAAAATATTTCAGGAATGTCATCTGCAAATGATAAGAATGCCTACATAATTTATTTTGTAAGTTTCCCTCTAAAAACTGCCTTTAATGCATTCTAATTCTCAAAAATATGGTGATACAAGATCGTAATACCAGACTTTGAAAGACACTAGCAGGAGGATCAGTTCAAGGCCATCTTTAGCTACATGGTTTGAGTACAGCCCAGGCTACACTCGCTTTGAGAAGGACTCTCAAAGGTGTAAAACATATATGCATTCACATTATAACCACACACAGCTAGTGAAAGGTCTTTATTAAAATTCCCAGATATTCATGGGAAGCACACACACATTTTCTCAAACTTGTGAGACTGAGGCAAGAGAGGCAGGCAAGTCCCTGACTTAAAAAAAAATCCTAGAATATTCATAATACTTTCACTTATTACCCACATCTTTTATGAGAATCTGAAACCATGGTAGATAGAACTGTGCAGACTTGATCAAGAAGGTGACACTTCTCAGATTTGTTTAAAGGCAAATAAGGACAAACAGCTTTTACACGGTGGGAGTGTCGTGACAGGAACAGAATTATCCATGGGGTTTTTAGAGGTCATGTAATATAAGGTCAAGAAATCCACTGAGCCACCTGAGAAGGATTCCTCAAGGGTTGTGCATTATTCACTGACTGAATACCAGCCCTCCAGATRACAGTYCAACAAGYAGACGGGAGCTTCTACAGCATATGAGGTATAGTAGAGCAGTTAGATGCTAGTTTAATAGTTAAAGGTGTGGTGGCTGTGAGCCAAGAGAAAGCATAGAAAATAGAGGGAGTTTATGTAACCTCACCTAAGGTCTCAAATAAGGGGTCTCCAACACTATTTTAATGGAGATCTGAAAGTGCAAGAAGACAACATGTAGGAGGAAGGAGCAGTGCTTTCAGGAAGAGAGGAATTACATCTTCGGATATCTACTAGACAGAGAATCTAGAAATGCTGTGTGGTCTGTTGGGTTAGGAAAAAAAACCCTGCTACTCTTTCAGAGGACTGACTTCAGTTCCTAATACTCCCTGCCTATAGTGTCAGCTCCAGATGCTCCAACACCTACTTCTGCCTCCAACTGCATCTTCACACAAGTACACACACTCACACTCACACACACACACACACATAGATAAGAATTCTTTTTTAAAACCCAAAGAGACAAAACCTAATATACCAATGGTTTAAATTATTATTTTCATATTATTTTATTTTATGTGTATGGATGTGCACTAGTGCATGCCAGGTGCCTGTGGAGCCAGAAGGCGGTGTCAGATCCCCTGGAACTAGAACTATGGGAGGGCTATGAGCTGTCTTGTGGATGTCAGGAATTGAACCTAGTTCCTCTGGAAGTGCAGTACTCTTCACTGCTGAGCCATCCCTCTTGCTCTCTATATTGGTGGATTAAGCAAAAATGTTTTATTGCGCTTTTGTTTTGAGTTAAGGTCTCATTATAGCCACCACTGGTCTAGAACTCACTGTGTAAGCCAAGGTGGCTTTGAACTCATTGTGATCCTCCTGCTTCAATTTCTTGAATGCTGAGCCAATGGTGTGCATCACTGCAACCAGCTAGGAAACTGCTTTCTATCCAGGTAGGCAATCAAGGCTGGTGTGGTATTTCAAAATTACCAGGGGCCTAGCTGTATCCGTGTTGTGCTGTACACCTCATAGGTTCTTTCATGTAGTCACCCAGTTTGTTCCTTCCATCACTTTCTATGTTCCAACGAGTAGAAAAGAGAAAAGAATGGACAAGACCTTGCCATTCTCTGCAGTAGAGCTCACTCCCACAAGCTCAGATTTCGCCACGTGGCTGCACTTAGCCGTAAGAATATCCAGGAAAGCTCTTCATCCCATGGCCTTATATTTAGCTAAATTTGAGGTTTAATTACTGAGGAAGAGAGCAAATGCGAGACTTGTTTGGGCTATGTCATAAATGCAGGAGAATAGATGAGGCCAAAGGAGAGAGGCCAAGAATTTGAGTCCAGTAACCTAGCAAGGAGTTTGGAAATTGGAGTTTTGCTATTGGTTTTGGTTTTTGAAAAAGGGTCTCTCTGATATCCTGACTGTCCTGGAACTTGATATGTAGACCTGGCTGACCTTGAACTCAAAGATCTGACTACCTTTGCCTCCCAAGTGTTGGTATCAAAGGTGTGTCCTACCACAGGGGGCTGGTTATGTCCTCATAAGAAAGTTATAATCATGTCACCTATATGACAGAAATTAACATTAAGGAATTCTTAGCCTAACACCAAGAGTTGATGATTTATAAGATACTAGATATTGCTATTTTGTTTGTGTAAAAAATCCCTGTAAGAATCTAGAGCTGTGTCACAGGCTTCTAAGAGTATGTGTGCTCTGAGCTCCCAAAGGGTATGCTTGAAAGTCAGTTTCATAATCCTACCATTATCTTATCTCTCTCTTTATAACATGTTGAAATAAGTGGTATCTGATGACTGACCAGTCAACTCTGTGAGGCTGTGAGGCAAATGGATGACAACAGCCACCAAACTGAGTCGGAAAGTAAGGACCGAACTAAGAACTCAGCAAGGCTCAGTGACTCACATAAGATAAATTCATTTTGAAGCTGGCCATGGTGGCTCATACCTGTAATACCTGCACTTGGGGAACTGAGACAGGTAGACTACTGCGATTTTGAGGCCAGCCTGGGCTACAGAGTGAAACCCCATCTTGAGAGCGTGTTTGGAGATTCTTGCATGAGTTTTCAGCCACTCCCTGAAGAAGTCCTCCTCTATTGGGGGCGGGGCGGGGGAATGGTACTTTTGACCAAGTGCACAGCTTGGGACACACATAAGGCCAGCCAGTTCAGCTGAGTCAACCCTAGCCATCAGTTGGGTGACAGATGTCATAGCCAAGTCACTCTCCAATCCAAACTCCTGTCTCAAAAAAGAGGGGGTATTAAAATGAGTTTCAGCACTGACTCTCAAGTCTGGGTCTAACCACCAAGAATCATTCATTGCCCCTTTCCCCATAAGGATCTGGTTCTCTGTGATTTTTCAGTCTCAAAGATAATAATAAAATCCTTACATTTCCTATCATTCTACAGGAGGACAGGCTGTTGTAATTCCAGGAGGATTAAAAGACCATGAAGCCTTTTTCTTGAAGTCTCTATAGCATTTTCAGATTTGAGAGGGAGGAGTTGTGATTTGGATTAATAACCAAAATCTGGTGACCCTTCTCCCTGGTTAATTGAAGAGAACAGTTCTAACACAAAGTRAAATCAGAGCCAGAGTTTAAAAACAGAGTGGTGACAGTTTCATAGTGGTTATCCTTTCATCCTATCTGTAAGTGAGGCGTAGTTACATTAGAGAAGGTTAATATCAGCCGTGTGTTTGATTCTGTGCTTTCCAAACAACCTTGGTTTTATACTTGAAATGTATACTTGTGTATACCTAGGTATTTAATTCTATGTTTTACACCGATGTTTTGAAAATGTATTGGACATTTAATATGTTTAAAGGATTTATAAAATAATAAAATGTCTTTTAGTAGCAATTAAAATGACAAGCTATTTTCCTTTATTTCTCTTTGCCAGCATAGGTTATTATGGCTGTGCGTGGTTCATTCTTATAACGTAGCATTCTCCAGGTTCAGCTCATTTGCTTCTTGGCCTCTAATCTGAATTGGTGTCCATGCCCACCCACCTATCTACTTCATTCCAGTGAGTTTACTGCTTTTAGGTGATGCCATAAAGATGTCCTTAGAGTTGGCCCATGGACCAAAGTCTTCTAGATTATCACTTAATAATACAGCACACCTTTTCTTATACTGGGTGTGGTCCAGGGGAAAAAACTCCAGGGTTTGTTTGAAAGAAGTATCTAATAGATGTCTATGTAGAAAAGAGAGGGGAAGGGAGGGAGGGAGGGATAGAGATATGAAATTTTTATTTGACATCAGAGATTAGAAGTTTTTGCTCTTAACATAAGCACACTTCTAGAAAGTCATGTAGGTTTTAGGGTGGGACAAAGTGCTCAGTATAGGATGCTGATAGCAGATAGCAGATGACTTGTTTGTTTGGTTGTTTTTTAAAACAGGATCTTACTATGTAGCTTGACTGACCTACAACAGTATGTAGACCAGGCTGGCCTTAAACGCTTAGAAATTCACTTGCCTCTGCTTCCCTAAGTGCTAGGATTAAAGGCTTTTGCCTCCATATGTAACAGATGACTTTGAGGTGAGAATTTAAGATGACTAAATCTCATTTTTATTAATTTGCCATGTTGTGAAACTGAGTGAAGGGCCAGTCTGGCTGTGTTTCCTTGTTGTTGAGACAGTTTGAAGCCTATGTCAAACAGTCCTCCTGCCTAAGTATCTTGAGTGCTAGTCACCAGGCCTGGCTTTGGAAGGGTTGTTTTGATTCATCTCTGTTTATTGTTCTGGCACAAAGTTATTGCTGGTAACTGTTTCACCTGTGGCCTTGGTGTGCTTGAGTAAGACAGTCTTCACACAGCAACATTAACCAGCTATTTCTTGGTATTGGAAGAAGCAGTTAAATATGTGAAAACTGAAAACAGTCACTGTTGGGTTTAGGAAGAATCTGGAGAAATGTTGTAATGTGCACTTTGGTATTATCATGGCAGAGCATTGGTTGACTGAGAACGGCTCCGAGCCTAAGAACTATGTGGGAGGAATTGCATGATGCACTTACCCACCCTTACACCGATGTGTATGTGCACCATAAAGTTGTAGCCAACTACATTGTACCCCCTGTTGAGCTTCCTCRGGTCCCTGCTGCCCAGGAACCAGTGTATACTCTTCTGAACAGGTTGGAGCCCACAGGCCAGCCTATCTCCCTTCCTGACTTTCTTTCCCCACTGCCTAAGCCAGTGGTTCTCAGCCTGTGGGTTACAACCTCTTTGGCAAACCTCTATCTCCCAAAATATTTATATTATGATTCATAATAGTAGCAAAATTATAGTTGTGAAATAGCTGCAAAAATGGTGTTATGGCTGGGGATCAGCACAACATGAACTGTATTAAAGGGTCACATCATTAGGAAGGTGCTGTGCTCCTAGCTGGGGGAGACAGCTGCTTTGTCCTGTCCTAGCCTAGTTCTTCCAACTTCCTGTCTTGGCACCTTCATCTGCTTAGCTCCAAGCCTTCCAGAGGCAGGATTCAGACAACTCTTTGCTTTGTCCAAGCCCTGTCCACTATCAAGTCCACAGAGCAGCTAAGAGTAGTATGAAATTCGAGAATGCTTCACTAAACCCAAGACATGAGAGGTGAAAGGAGTTTTCCTGGCAGAAGAAGAAAGCGCTATTCCAGTTATGGCACAGCATGTGCAAATATGTTGAGTAGAGAGAGCTCTGACACATGGGCACCGAGAGGAGAGTGTGAGCTTACTCTCAGGGCAGTCTCTCTCTGGTCAGTCTCTTAATGCTCCAACAGGTCTGTGCTTTCTGAGCTAGCACTTTCTACTGCTCTTCTATAGGCTGAGCAGGAACTGAGCTTGGAGCTGCCTGCTTCTACGCAAAGCCAAAGGTCACTGTTCTAAGACAGGTGGTTTTTATTTTATTTTAGTTAATTAAATTTGTGAGACAGTCCCTCTGTGTAGCTCTGGCTAGCCTGAAATGCAGTAGATTGATCACACCAGCCTCTAACTTTATGAGATCTGCCTTCTGCTTCCCAAGTGCTGGGATTAAAGGTGTATGCCACCATGCCTGGTATCTTGCCAGGTCATCCTAGGTTTTCTATCTCCAGGGTTGTCTCCCTTTGTGATTTCTTTATCGTTTCTATTTCCCTTTTTAGATCCTGGAAAGGTTTTGTTCAATTCCTTCACCTGTTTGGTTGTGTTTTCCTGTAATTTTAAAGGAGTGCTGATAGTGTATGTGTAGAAAATATGCACCAGAGCTGCCCCTCCCTACATTGCTAAAGGCTTGAAGACGGCTCCCCTACAAAGACTGCTCCTACTGAGATGATCTACACTTGTCTTCTTCATCCGGCTCTATACCATAAATCCTACCTTTTTGTTTATCTGTACATAATAACCCTGCCTCCTTGTTCAGCCGTGTACAATAATTCAATTGAGCTTTTTGGATGCTGCAGTGGAGCATATCTGATGGAAACATCAGAGAGCCCAGGCACAACCAGATCCTGGGGCACGCTAGGAAGTGGGGAGAGGGCGCAGAGGTGTGTGTCTCTGTGTGTCTGTGTTTCTTTTCCTAATTCCCTCACCACCCCAGCTCAGGTCCATTCCTGTGGCCTTGCAAGGATGCAGTACGTGGGACTTGGCATATTTTGGAATATGGACTAGAATATTGAGTTTGGGGGACTTCTTTCCAAGGCAGTRTTTGTGCAAGGCAATTGTGCCTTCAGTATATTAGAAATCTACCTAAAGTCTACTCTGTTATTTTAAAAGAAACAGAATAGAATGGAATAGGAAAATCTCATAACATATCTATCTGACAAAAGAAGACATTATTTCATGAAATTTCTATATCAAATATATGTCTCTCTAGTCTCTTGGAATAATTAAACAATTAAATGATTCTATTTGGTATATCAGCAAAGAAAACTTGATAAATGCTACTGTGAGTTTCACTGGCAAACTGCAGGGATACCAAAGGAGACAACAAGAATGGGAATGAGACTAAGGCCCAAAATAGAGGGTAAATGAAGGGGGACATGGATTAGAAGACCTGATCCCTGTTCCCTCCACTCTCCAGGGAGAAAAAGGAGCAGGTGTGTTCTAAATCGTCTCCCCAGGGGGTAACTTATAGCAGGAGATTTCTATTCACTATAAAAAAGAGAATGACTTAGAGGACACTATAGAAAAGAGACATCTTCAGAGATGCTGGAGAAGGGTTCTGATGTCATGTGTCATGTGCCTCCTCTTCCCCATACTGGGGATTGAGCCTCAGACCTAATACAAGGCAAGTGCTCTCCCACTGAGCTACAGACCCCAGGCACATGCAGTAAAAGCTTTGTATTCAACATGAGCGTTCCTGTGGACCTGGGATGGTCAGCCCTCCCTGTCCCTAATTACTCTGTAGTGGCCTCATGTGCCCTAACTTCAGTTTCTCAGCAGCTCTCCCATTTCTTTATTCTGACCTTTGTCCATCTCTTCAGTTCCTGCCCTGTTTCCTCCCCAGTCACACCAGGCAGGTTGCCATCCAATCTGCCGTGCACTCTTTCTGTGCCCACATTCTGTCTCTTCTATCTGGGACAGCCTGCATGTATTTCTATCTGGGATAGCCTGCATGTATTTATAGTCTTTCTAACTTACCCAGTTACCCATTAGAGCTCATACAAAAGTTATTTTCTCTGAGTATTTCCCTTTAATGCCCAGTTCCCTCCTGGGTTTCTAATCTCTGCAGTGTTGGTTGGCTCATGGTATAGTGGTTGGTAGTGGGGTGGTGGTCCAGAATCACAGAGACCAGAATTCAAATCTCAGCCATTACTTACCAATACTAATTGTATGGCCTCACCACTGAAAAGATAGCCTAGCCTGTAGAGTTACTATGGCAAGTTGACTAGGTTGTTCTGAAGTGCTCAGAACTCTTCCTGGTGTATAGCAAAGGTTCTGTATATATGAGCTATGAGCTATTATAGTAGCTAATGCTGTCACTTTTCTTGGTGTAATGATCACATCTATGACATTGGTTTATAGATACGTCTTTTAGGCTATTAGGGGTTTGGATATCAATTCCTAGCCTGTTCATCTTTATATCCACAGCTCCAAGCACAGGATCAGGTAGGTATGTGTCTAATGAATGCTTATGATAAAGCACTGAATGAGTGTGTGCAGATTAGAGGATGCAGTCCTATAAAGCATGGCAGACACTAAGGAATTTGAACTTTTTTTAAAGAACAACTTCTGGGTGTTAAGAAATTAAGTAAATTTGAAGATGCTGTTAACAAAGCTGTTGTGATTTTTTTTCTCGCCCAAATGCCTTTATGTTTTGCATATTTTTATTGTATTCATTAACCATTGACAGATGAACAGAATTGCTAAAAATAACGTGTCACTATTTCTAGTTTTGTTTGGGTGGGTCTTTGACTGGTGACCTGAGGTGTAAGCGTTGCGGGGACTGGAACTCAGCTTTACTCGAGGGTTTAGAGTGTGAAGCTAAGTTGCAAGGCTGATGGGCTTAGCCTGGGCAGCAGGATAGGGATGAAGGACAGGGATGGAGCTAAGAGACATCTTAAGCATCTGACTCCCAGACTGCAAGGAACCCCAGGGCTTTCTTGATGAAAGGAGGGAGAATGGAGTTGATTCATTGGCTGCTGAGTGACTGTGGACAAGTTTCCTGTAGGACTCTAGAATAAGAGTACCATTACTGTTATGAGAATTAATAATATACATATAAAATCTTTTCACAATGCCTTGACTTTAGCAAGTCCTCAACCATTACTTAAGTTTCCCAACTCATATATCATTCCCAGCTGAATGTGTTATTGCTGTGATAATCATGGACCTTGGACCTTGGACCTTTGACTCATAGAGTATCATTTTCTTAATATGCCATAATATCAGAAAGTTGGAGAGCAGCCTGCTGGTGGTGGCACACACCTTTAATCCCAGCACTCAGGAGGCAGAGGGGGAGGGGGAGGCAGACGTGGGGGTGGGTGGGAGAGACAGCAGGGTGGAGAGGCAGAGGAGCAGAGGGGTGCAGGAGGCAGAGAGGCAGAGGCAGAGACAGTATCTCTGTGAATTTGAGGCCAGCCTGATCCACAGAGCAAGTTCCAGGACAGTCAGGGCTACACACCACACACACACACACACACACACACACAC
>BDUI01000416.1:236789-248211 GCA_002335545.1 Apodemus speciosus | reverse complement strand
ACACACACACACACACACACACACACACACACACACGAGCTCTACCAAGTCCTGCTGTGATCTCACCTGGGCGCTCAGGGTTCAACGCTCCCTCCCATGTCACCTTTATATGTGGGAAATGCTTTGAGTCTTTGTGGGGCCACCAGTGGACTGCAGGGCCTCATGCAAGCAAGACAGATGCTGAGAAAATGAGTTATACCTCCAACCCTCAAAGTTTCTCCATTGTTAAATGTTCTCCTTTATTTTCACAAAGGCACTGTATGTAGACTACACAAGACTGGAAATACAGATAAGTGAAATTAGGAAATTATAAAATCTATTACTACTATTAACATAAATTTTTCTGGTCTTTTAAACACATAAGCATATTTGTTTATTAATATGGAAAGTACCCAGATACCTTTTCTTCAAACATTTTTTTTGTAATCTACTTTATTTAAATTATGTTTTTATTTCATTTTTTATGTGTGTATGTGTGAGGTACATGTGTACCTGGGTGTTCATGTGGAGGTGAGAAGACATCTTGTGAGAACTGCTTCCTTCCTTCTAYGATATGGGACCCAGAGATTGCATCAAGCTCATCAGAATTGGCATCAAGCACCCTCATTTCCCGAGCCATCCTCCAGCCTACTTATTATTTCTTAGTTATTAATCTTCAGCTTTCCATGTCTGTTTAACCACATACCCAGTCCATATTCAAGTTTATCTAATTGTTCAAACAGTCTCATTAATGGTTGGTGTCTCCAGTTTGTGTATAAAATATTACCCAAATGAGAGGAAACATTACACTGCTTTTTAAAAGGGGTCTGCAAAACTGGGTGTAGTCATGCAGGCCTTTAATCCCAGCATTCAGCTGATGAATCTCTGAATATGAAGCCAGTCTCCTCTACACAGATTGTTCCAGGCTGCCAGGGCTACATAGTATGACTCTGTCTCAAAAAAAAAAAAAGAAAGAAAAAGAAAAGAAAAGATTGTGGGGGTCGGGGTTGGAGTGTGGGAAGGAGGGTCGGTTGGGTAGAAGTGTTGCTGCTAAAGCCTGCTGACCCAGGTGTGAGCCAGGGGCCTGTGGAAAGAGGAGCCACCTCCTTAAACCGGCCTCCGACCTCCTCATGGGACTTGACACATGCACACATGCACATCTGAACAAACTATACTTACACATGCTTGAAGTAGGTACTTTCACTCTTTTAGTTGGGAGTGGTGGCACACACCTTTCATCCCAACATTCAGGAGGCAGAGGTCAGTATAATCATCTACATGGTAAGTTCCAGGCCAGCCAAGGCTACATAGTGAGACCCTGTCTCAAAAAAAAAAAAAAAAAAAAAAAAAAAAAAAAAAAAAAAAAAAAAAAAAAAAAAAAAAAGGAAAGGGCTATTTTTGTTAGTTACACAAGTGTGCAGAGTCTACCAGACTTAAAAACAGTGACCCTGTTCTCCTTCCCTAAAACAGTTCTACTTCCCCCAAACAGTTGCTTTTCAGCAGTTTGGCTATTTCTTGGTATTCATCATGGTATCATCAACCAAGTAACATGCTTATATCACTTCTTTGAAATTTTCAAAGTATTTACTTCATGTGTATTATATGTGTGAGTGTATGTCTGTGCACTGTATCCAAGAAGGTCAGAAGAAGTTTTGGAACACCTGGGACTGGGGTTAGAGATAGCTAATGTGGGGGCCGGCAATCAAACCTGGATCTTCTAGAAGAGTTGGCAGTGTCCTTAACCAATGAAGCATCTCTCCAGGCCCACTTCTTTGAGGTTTTCAGTAATGGTTTTACCCTTTCATAAAAGAGATGAGCCTTTTCTCTTCCTGACCACACCTACACACCTGCTCTTCTCTTAGGATGGTATTCGGTTTAATCACTATTTGATGTTTTCATATCAAAGATTAGGTAAGTTGCCCCCCCCCCAGCTGATTTCTATAGTATCCCACTATGACTTCCCCTTACTGAGAAATCTTTTTAGGTTCTCTGGAATTAACAATTGAATAGATACTTTAAAAAAAAAAAAAAAGACTTGATGTGTGAGGAGGGATCAAGCCCTGGCCGTCCACATCAAACCTTCGGTCTTGTACAAAAGCACCGTGACACTATGCCCCGGACGCAGCCCCTGGTACTTTTATCGTCTTTATTTTTAAGGTCTTTTATCATTAGTTAAGCTACAGATTCTCTGTAATTTGTTGAAATGTCATCAAATAAAACTGGCCAACATATTCTGACACATGGATATATTCTATCAGCAGCTTCTTTTGTTTTTGAGACAAGGTCATACTGTGCAGCTTTGGTTGGCCTCGAACTTATAAAGGACCACCCGACTCTGCTCCCCCAGTGCTGGGGCTAAAAGCATTTCCACCATACCTAGCCTACCTTCTTAAATTTTTAAAAAATTTATTTATGTGCATTTTTTGTGGAAATATGCGCGTGAAGCAGCACTCACAGGCTAGAAAAGGGTGTTGGATCCTCTGGACCTGGAGTTACTAATGGTTGGGAGATACCCAGGTGGATACTGGGAACCAAACTCAGACCCTCTGGAAGAGCAGCAGTGCCCTTAACCACTGAGCCCTGTCTCCAGCCCCAGCTTTCTTGATGTCTTTTAATTAGTTAATTATTTTTAGACAGGATCTCGCCATGTAACTCAGGTAACTGGCTGGCTTTGAACTCTTTGCCTCCACTCCCTGCTCACTTTGTCTTCTTAAAGGAACAGTCTCCCTGAGCCTTCTGATCTGCTGTAAGATGGGTTTGTTTTTGATTCCAAACTGCTATCTATGCTGATGCTCAGACTCCACATCCTGAGGTGCCTTCTGAAAAGGGAACTTTTTCATTTTTCTTTTTTGAGCTGTCTATGTTTATGAATGTCTTTATTCTTCTCTCACAGTATTGTGGCTAAGTGTTGACTTCGGGTTAGAAAGGCCCCTCCAAAAGATGCCAGAGGTACCTTTCCCACTCCTTCTGTCTCCACTGTGTCCACTGATTGTTCACGTTCTGATTCTTGACTTTTTACCAGGAAACTGTTTCTTCCTCCTAGAAATAAGAACTTCTGTTTCCCTCACTATTAGGAATTTATCTTTTTTGAAACAGTCTTACTTTATAGCACAGGCAAGCCTTAAACTTGGAATCCTCTGCCTCTCAAGAGATGGGATTTCACTTTGTGCCATGGTGCCTGGCTTCTGTTAGGAATTGTCCTTACATTGTTCTACTGGTCTTTCTGTAGGTCATTCCTACTTTGAATATCCACATTTCTATATGGCTGTGATTTCCCCTGCTGCATTCTGTGTCCATCGCATCTCTCTGGAACTCAGTTGTTTGGAAGTTGACCTTCTAAGTCAGTCTGCTTGGTTTCCCTTTTCCTTCCTAGTTCCTTTCTGTCATTTCTCTTTTTGCTCTTCATTCTGGTCCATTTAGTAAACTTTGCCTTTCAACTTTTTGTTTGTTTGTTTGTTTGTTTGTTTGTTTGTTTGTTTGAGACAGGGTTTCTCTGTGTAGCTCCAACTGTCCTGGCACTCACTCTGTAGACCAGGCTGGCCTTGAACGCCTTTCAACTTTTCTAATGAGAGTTCCTTAGTCTTTTGAGATAGGGTCTTGCTGTATAGTATCGCTCTGAGTGGCCTGGTACTTGATGTTTAGCCCCAGCCTGGCCTCAAACCCATGGAAGTTCTCCTGCCTCTGTATCCCAAGGGCTGAGATTACACGTGCAGGTGAGATTCTCAGGACAGTTTGGAACTTGGTGTATACTCAGGGGCTGAGCTTGAACTCCAGAGCCTGCTGCTCTGCCTTCCAAGACAGGACTGTAATCGCCTGCTTTTAGCATTAGTTCCCTGTTTTGGTTGCAAGTTGCAGTAGTGGGTGCATTTTCTTTTGTCAGTTAGTGGGTGGTAGTTTCACAACTCTGACTGCTGAACTGTTCATTTTAATGAGGTGAATTTTATGGGAAATGAGACACACACCTCAGTAAAGCTAGGGTTAAAATACTGTTAAGCATCTCTGTGAAGAATTAATCACTCATTTGAAGTTTTCTTCTGCCTGTATAATCTTTCTTTTCTGTGTTTTATAGTAGAATTTTTTTGGCTGTCTAGTGGTTCTAAGCTATCGACTCACCAGAGAATGAGGGTGAAACCCAATATTCAGGATACAGAGGCAAGACACTTGCTATGAGTTTGAGACAAGCTTAAACTACATAGCAAGTTTTCAGGCTAGCCATAGTGTGAGACACTGTCTCAGAATAAAACAAAAACAATGGAAGAGTAAGGGACTAGCACTGGGCTGCTGTTTGGGAGGAGGTAAAAGGTCTGCCTGTACTACAGAGTTGGTTCAAGGTCAGCCTGAGTAAGACTCTGTGAGGGGATGTGGTGGGGTGTGGTGGTTTACAGCCTACTGCTCTGTGTGTCTGGCTGTGGCCTGTGAGCCTGACTATCAGATACATTGGCCAGGCACTTTTATGGGGCGATTCTGTGTCACCTATTATCTTAGGCTTGTCAGTTTCCCCAGGGAAGACTCTTCTGTCTCTTTCTAGAAGGATCTGAAACTGGCTGCTAGCATTGTGGGACCTTYGGAGAAGGTTGTCCTTAACCCCTTAGCCAAGAGACAGCAGCCTTCCACTTGCAGGGTGGCATTCTCACTTCTAGCTGCCTGCCATTTTCCAATCTATACTCTACAACTCTTGGAGAGCTAGGCCTCTGCCAAGTTAGAAGAATGCCTTTTTAAAATGGGAACTTTCAAACATACGGAAATGGAGAATTTCATTTGTTCTAAACACCAGTGCCGGTAATCCCAGCACTTGGGAGGCAGAGGCAGGCGGATTTCTGAGTTCGAGGCCAGCMTGGTCTACAGAGTGAGTTCCAGGACAGCCAGGGCTACACAGAGAAACCCTGTCTCAAAAAAACCAAACAAACAAACAAACAAACACCACCAATTTTCTCTTGTCCAAATTATTTAAAAGCAAAGCTTGACATTTTATCTATGTCATTGTGCATTTTTAAAAAGATTTGTTTACTTGTTATTTTTATATGTCTAATATATTTTTATGTTATTTGTTATTTTGTATGTTTTGCCTACATGTCTGAATGCAACCATATACATGCAGTGCCTGAGGAGGCCAGAAGAGGGCACCAGATCCTCTTGAACAGGAGTTAAAGATATTTGTGAGCCACCACCATGTGGGTACTGGGAACAGAACCCAGGACCTCTGCCAGAACAACCAGTATTATTAATCACTGAGCTATCCCTCCAGCCCCTCGTTGTACAATTCTAAAATATAAGGACTCAAAAATGTGAAGAAGAAGAAAAAAAAAACTCTTAATACTGCTATGACTCTTTCAACTTAGAAGTAAATCAACAAAAACAAAAAATTCAACAATTCTTTAAGATGAATGTCCACCTGATAATTTCTAACTGCTTTCTAAATGCTCTTTTCACTTTAACAGTACCTGTTGCTACCAATGCCCAAGAGTTCTGCAGTGTAGGACTCAGGTTACTTCTCTGGTTTTGTCCTCTGCAGAGCACATATCAATTGTCCCCTAGGCTCAGGCCAGCTTCATTCTGAACCTGCTGTTGTTCTTGGTGGTCATCCCATGGTACTGGATGGAATCTTTTGCTACAGCTGTGCTGCACTTTCCCCAATAGCCTCTCCTGGGCCTTCTTCAAGGACCTAGCCCTGCCACACAGTGCCAACCAAGCCTCATTTGCTCTCCATTACGTCTTCATTCTTCATGCCAAACATAACCAAAACCCAGTGCCACCTGGATGGCTTTTACACTACCAAATTCAGCTGCCAGCACAAGGTACAACTTGGCTGCTTCTAGAACACAGTTTCTGTGTATTAACCCTGAAGAAACACTTCTTAAAAGATTTCACCTAAATGATATTGGTCTCTTAATCACAGCTAATTTTTCAGCTCTGGCTGGCCAGCACCCATTACTCCAGCAAAGCAAAGGTTTCACTTTAGTGGCTCTGGTATCTTGTTACTCACAGCCCCAGCTAACCTGCCTCTGCCTCCTGAGTTCTGGGATTAAAGGCCTGGGCCACCACCGCCTGGTCCAGAAATTCTTAACTCAAAATCTGTAGTGGTCTGACAGAGGTTTTGAGTGACTCATAAATGTCCCTCTGGAATTTCATAAGCCAGGCCTCCATCCTCTGCTTTTGAGAGACTTTGGGTTTTAAAAAGAGTTTCAGTTATTTTTAAAAGAGGCTAAACTTTTAAAACTGTTTGAATTTGGGGCTGTGGAACTTTTTAAGTTTGTAGAATCTTTCAATACTGTGATATTAATATCAATGTGGGATCTTGAGGATGAACAAGAAAGGAAAGGTGATGTGTCTGTATCAAGTTGACAAGGGGTCAGTTGTGCTGGCTAGTTTTATGTCAACTTGACACTCAATTGAGGAAAAATACCTTTGTAAGACTGGGCTGTAGGCAAACCTCTTGGGCATTTTCTTAATTAGTGATTAATGTGGGAGGGTCCAGCCCATTGTAAGTGGGCCATTCCTGGGCTGGTGGTCCTAGGTTYYATAAGAAAGCAGCCTGAGCAAACCTTGTAATGGCTCAGAGCTACCTAGTAAGCAGCACCCTCCATGGTGCCTGCATCAGCTTCTGCCTCCAGGTTCCAGCTCTGTTTGAGTTCCTGCCCTGACTTCCTTCAGTGATGGAGTATGATGTGGAAGTGTAAGCCAAATAAATCCTTTCCTCCCCAACTAGGTTTTGGTCATGGTGTTTCATCACAGCAATAGTAACCTCAACTAAGACACTCCCAATGGTCTGCAGATGTGTGCAGTGGTAAAGCGAATGCTTGGTGTGAGCAAGGTCCTGAGTGTAATCTCTAGACAGTTCTCCCAACACATACCACACAAAATCCTGTTCTTCACAGGGTATGGGACATACCTTTCCTCTTGGACATTGTACTTTGATTAGTGTAATCTTTGATCCTATTCACTTTTTGGATAATCTTGTCAGACTGAATAGAGCAAAAAATAATGCTATGGATCTTTCCTTGGCACATTATTTCTAAATTTCTGTCTCATCCTACATTCATGCCTAAAATTTCTGGTTACAAATGTGGGAATCTGTATCTGTTCCTTTTGAATACTGTGCCGTGCAGACATCTGTGATGGGATGGAAGTGGGCATTGTGTACATCATGGAACTTTGGTGGCTTATTTTCCTGATCCTGAGTAAGGAAAGGGGGCCAACATTTTGAGGAAGCGAGGCTTACTTGGAAAGGATGGAAAACTCTAGTAGTGAGGAGGTATGTGAGTGCGTGCATCAGCAACAGGACTGAAACCAGGGCATAGGGACTAAGACTGGGAGAAAGCACAGTTCTTTGAGGACAGTAGAATGTGACGGGGAAGCAGAGGTTTATACATTAGAAAATGAACATTGTTCTGCCAGTTGCTTTAATTGTATAGGACTTTATTCCTGTGTACTTTGTCCAGGTAGCAGCCTGTGAATGTGGGAACTGGCTTATATTTCAGATCAAACAACTCATGTACACATAGCTATTAGGGACGACTAGTATTCAGACTAAGTCCCATGCTGAGCCAGGTTTTCTAAGCAGCCTAGTGTGGGCAAGGGGTGAGGCCCACAGTCATGAAGCCCTGAGGCGGCGGACCACAGAGGTGCTCTGGGTTGGGGGTTAGCCCAGACCTTTGTACCCAGTTCCTTCAGATTTTCACTCTGTGTTTGACATTTTCTATACTTTACATCTCTTGTTGCTGTGACCAAATTTAAGAAAGGACTTAAGGGAGGAAGAGTTTGTTTTGACTCAGTCTGAGAAAGGCTGTAGTCCATCCTGACCCAGAACACCTGTCAGTAAACACATGAGGTCATGTTAAGTCTACAATCTGGAAGTGGAAAATTGATAGAAAGTGAGGTCAGCCTGCAAAGGCTCAAGGCCCATACACAGTGAGCCACATTCACCACCCAGAATCTACTTCCTAAAATTTTCATAACCTTCCCAAATAGTACTACCAGCCATGGACTAAGTGTTCAAATACATGGGCCTATAGGGGACATTTTCCACTCAAATCACAGCAACTTACAACTATTGAAAAAGTTTACAATGAATGCTTTCTTCTGAAATTATTTGGAGATACGGAAGAATTACTGCTTTGGAGGAGAAATGAGGTTATAAAATTGTGCATATGTATGTCTCATAAAACACAAAGATGTAATATTTTCAGTTTCTTTGTTCTTTGGATGAAATATATATATATCTTACCTTGTAGGCCTTTGCCCAGTTTGATGCTGAAGGAGATGGGACAGTTGATGCTGAGACTATGTTGGAGGCCCTCAAGAACTCCAGTGGAGCCAATCTCCAGGGGGAGCTGAGCCATGTCATCAGACAGCTGCAGGCCTGCTCTCTTGTTCCGGGTAGGTACTCACGTGGGTTCTTAAGGCTCAAGACTTCTCCTAGAACCACAGTGTGTCCAGTGAGTAGTAATGGCATTTAGGATAAGCTTCATTGGTTATGCCACTACGACGCACAGAGCTTACAACAAAAATAAACCTTGTTGTGCTGTTCACTGACCCAGCGGTGGCACTGAACTCCCCCAAAACATTCATTAGACACACGATCTGAAGGAAATCAGTGAAACCATCACTTTCATTCCTCAGCAGCAATGTCTGCAAAGTTTTCTGGTTTTCTGCCCCTTGGTCAAGAGACCACCTTCAGTAGACTGGCTTGTTTACTCCCTAGAGAAGCATCCTTGGCCCCCGCTCTGCCCCGTCTGTCTGTCTGTCTGTCTGTCTGTAGTGCTTTTCTTTGCTTCCTTTTTTCTGCCCCCCCAACATAATATCTTCATAATTAATTAATTCATTTTAATACTGTAAGTTCCTTTAGAGTAATGACCTTCCCTTATTTTTGCTGTGTTCTCACATTTTATTTTTGGCATGTGGCAAACATTTTATTGCTATTTTCTAAATTTTTCACTTTGAAACTTTTGTAATTTTTATAAAGTAAAAATTGCTAAAACTTAAGCAATGGTGCTTTTACCTATTGTATTCTCTCTTTTTTTAAAGATTTATTTATTTCATGTATATGAGCACACTGTAGCTGTCTTCAGACATACCAGAAGGGGGTGTCAGATCTGTTTTCGGATGGTTGTGAGCCACCATGTGGTTGCTGGGATTTGAACTCAGGACCTTTGGAAGAGCAGTCAGTGCTCTCACCAGCTGAGCCATCTCACCAGCCCCTCCCTTTTGTATTCTTAAAAAAATACTGCCTTTAAATTTTTTTCGCTTGTTTGTTTTGTTTTCTTTGTGTTCATGTTCTTTTTTTTTTTTTTTTTTAAGATTTATTTATTATATGTAAGTACACTGTAGCTGTCTTCTGATACCAGAAGGGGGTGTCAGATCTGTTTTCGGATGGTTGTGAGCCACCATGTGGGTGCACCTTTGGAAGAGCAGTCGATGCCCTTACCCGCTGAGCCATCTCTCCAGCCCCTGTGTTCATGTTCTTAATCTCTCTGCCCTCCCACCCCGTGCCCCACCTCTTGTGTGTACTGAGGCTAGAACCTATGCCTTATACAATGTTAGGCAAGCACTGTACACCACTACTGTATACCCAGCCTGGTTGTGTTTTTATATGATTTCCTTGGTGGCTCAGACTTATGTAAAGACAGCATCAGATTAAACCTTCCCTTCATTTTTTTTTTCATGTAAGATGCCAATTTAATTTGAAAGGGAAATAGCATTGCACATCACCTAACCTAAGAATTTTGCCTGCTCTGTACACAAGTGATAGTACTTAGTGTCTCTAGGGCAGAGGTAAAGGCAGGATAGACTTGGCAGATGGTGTGAGTCTAATGGCTATTGATCCTTTTGACCTATTGCCAAGTGATRTATTGAGGCAGGGAAGGAAAATATCTGCATCTTAATGGAGAATGAATGTTTTGTTGGCTTTTATTATACAGGTTACCTAAGAATTATAAGAATAAGAATTATAGAGCATCAAAAGTAACCTGTATTATTTTTCCTGGTCTCATGGCAGTTAAGCTGAATTTTGAATTTCGTTTAGCTAGCACATCTTAGCATTTATAGTCACTCCCACCTTTGCATTGCAAATATTTGGATAGCATTTTTGGATTTCTCAGATTATGTGTATGTGCATAAGTGTGCTGGGGATCAAATCAGGACCTTACAAATGGTAGGCAAGCATCGTACCTCTGAACTGTCACCTGAGTCTTAGATTTTGCAGGTAGAGACAAGAAGGGAGTCCACCAGTGGATAATGTTGGCTGCACTGCATCCCTGATGGAAGGAAAGACTGATGGAGATTGAATCAGCATCCAAAGCGTGAAGTGCTCACACAGTACACTCATGACTCAAAGTTTCCAATTCAAAAATATGTAGCAGTATCACACACAAAAGAATTATCACAGTCTCAGGCCTTTGTAAGCTGAGGTCATCTCTGTGTGGCCTTGCATATTTTCCTAAGTCCCCTCTCAAATATTCCCCCACACTGAAACTTAGTCTCGTATCTCACTGTTTTTTTTTTCCTTTTTTTAAATTGAATATCATCTTCATTTACATTGCCATGGTAAAACCTTTCCTAATTTCCCTCCTCCCCAAAGCTCCTCAACCCCTCCTCCCTTTCCCTGCCTCCACATATATGCCCCTCCACCCGACACACTCCCACCTACCCCCCCTTGGTTTCCCTTTGTTGGGGCCTCTGTTGAGCCTTTACCTGACCAAGGACAATTCCTCCCACTGATGCCCAACAAGGCCTTCCTCTGCCACATTTTTGGCTGGAACCATGTGTGCCCCTTGGTTGATGGTTCAGTCCCTGGGAGTCTTGGGGCGTCTGGGTGGCCAAAATCATTGTTCTTCCCATGGGGCTGTAAGCCCCTTCAGCTCTCTGGACCTCCTTCCAACTCCTCCATTGGGGACCCCATGCCCAGTCCAATAGTTGGCTGCTAGCATCTGCTTCTGTATTTGTAAGGCTCTGGCAGGGCCCCTCTGGAGACAACCATTGCATGCTCCTTTTGGTATACACTTCTTGTCGTCCTTAGTAGTGTCGGGGTTTGTTGACTGTTTCTAGGATGAATCCCAAGGTAGGGCAGTCTCTGGGTGGCCTTTACTTCAGTTCCTGTTCCACACATTGTCTCCCTTATTGCTCCTGTGAGTATTTTGTTCCCTTTCTTAGAGGAACCAAAGCACCCTCACTTAAGTTCTCCTCCCTCTTGAGCTTCCTGTGCTGGGTGAATTGTAACTTGTTTATTTTGAGCTTTTGGGCTAACTTCTACTTATTAGTGAGTGCATATACCATGTGTTATCTTTTGTGATTGGGTTGCCTCGCTCAGGATGGCACTTTCTAGTTCCATCCATTTGCCTAAGAATTTCATAAATTCATTGTTTTTAATAGCTGTAGTACTCCATTGTGTATATATACCACAGTTTCTGTATCCATTCCTCTGTTGAGGGACATCTGGGTTCTTTCC
>BDUI01000416.1:213738-232766 GCA_002335545.1 Apodemus speciosus | reverse complement strand
ATTCTTTGTATAGTTCTTTTTGTTTCTGTTTGGTTGATTTCGGCCCTAAGTTTGATTATTTCCTGCTGTCTACTCCTCTTGGGGGTATTTGCTTCCTTTTGTTCTAGCTTTCAAGTACACTGACAAGCTGTTAGTGTGAGCTCACTCCATTCTCTTTTTGGAGGCACTCAGAGCTGTGAGTTTTCCTCTTAGCACTGCTTTCATTGTGTCGCATAAATTTTGGTATGATGTATCTTCGTTTTCATTAAATTCTAAAAAGTCTTTAATTTCTTTCTTTATTTCTTCCTTGGCCAAGCTGTCGTTGAGAAGAGCATTGTTCAAGGTCCATGTGTATGTGTGTTTTACATTGCCTTTGTTTGAGCTTAAGACCAGCCTTAGGCTGTGGTGATCTGATAAGATACATGGAATAATTTAAAAATATGGAATGCTTCACAAATTTGTGTGTCATCTTTGCGCATGGATCATGCTAATCTTCTCTGTATCGTTCCAATTTTAGTAAATGTGCTGCCGAAGCGAGCACTCGTATCTCACTGTTAAGGCTTAGAGTTCACTGAAATCCATTCCTTTACAGAACCTTCCTAAAACTGAAAACATTTTCCATTTCAGCATTGTATGTGTGTAAAGTGTATGTGTGTGTGTAAATCATGTGCACACGTACAAAAGTCTGCTGTATTCAAAAAGATGCTGCAGAGTTTTTGTTTTGTTTTTGAGCAGTTTGGTAATTTTATTTACATTTATTTACATTAAATTTATTTATATCCCAAACACCCCCCCACTCCCAGCATCCCTCTCACAGAGTCCCTATCCCCTTCGCCTCTGAGAGGGCGGGCCTCCCTGGTTGTCCTCTACCCTGGCACATCAAGACTCTGTCAAGAGGATTAGACACATCCTCTCCCACTGAGGCCAGGCAAGGCAGCCCTCTGCTGCAGATGTGCYAGGKGCCTTGGTCYAGCCCATGTATGCTCTTTGGTTGGTGGCTCAGTCTCTGAGAGCTCCTGGGGGTCCAGGTTAGTTGACACTGTTGGTGTTCCTGTGTGGTTACTATCCCCTTCAGGGCCTTCAATCCTTCCCCCAACTCTTGTAGTGAATCTGTTTGTTCTGCTATTAAAGACAAGTTCCCTAGAGACCTCTGGTATCTTGATCAGAGGCTGTTTACATAGGTCACTTGAACTTGTGAAAAATTGTCAAATAATACAGTTATGTGACTTTCTTTTCATAATTATGATTCATTTTAAAAGCGTGAGGAACAAAAAGCTGTGTCTCTGCTTCCAGAAAAACCGCCATGTTTATCCATGCTTACTTACTTCACCTTTGCTCCTGGGCTATAGTAACCTCAACTTGATACTCATTAATTTCAGTTCTAAGGAACCAGAAAAGGAGTCTAAACAGTGGCAGGTGTGGTCTGTGTCATATCTTCATAAGATTCACTGGGACAGTTGTACATGGGAGTCAGGAGACATTCGGGGAGTCAGCATCTAAGTGGGACATCTGAACAAGAGGTGTTGAGACTGAAGAGAAGATGGAGGGTCAGGCCTCAGATGAGTCATACACTGGGGAGAAGGATCTAGAATGACAGGAGGAGCTCAAGGAGGCAGTGGAGGCATGTCCCCCATCCCACCTTCTCCTTGTTATCTTGTGAGTCACCCGAGATTCATTTCCCCCTGTTGTAAACCAAGGCTGCCTGGACCTTTGCCATCCCTGGACAACATGGTTACACCTCAACATACTGTGGGGGCCACATGAGGCAATGTGTGCCAAGTACCTTATACCATGTAAAATCCTGCCAGAAACTGTAGCAGTGGCAACAGATGTTTTGTTGTTAGGGCTTTAGCGTGACCACAGAGTTCCAAGGGGTCGACACCTTCTTCTGGCCTGTGTGGGCACAAGACATGCATGCAATGCATATACATACATGCAGGCAAAACACTCATACATACAAGATAAAAATAAATATATCCTTTAAAAATATTTTTTTCCTGTTAAGCTATCTCTCTAGTCCCTGAAATTCTTTAATTGAGATTGCCATAGGTTCATTTCTTTATGAAATTGAGATTGCCACAGGATCGTTTCTTTATGAAGCTCAACATTTCAGTAAAGTTAATGGCTGCTTTTAATTTAGTCAGTTCAGATGGGGCAGCAGGTACAGGATGTGGGAACTATTGTGGTGGCTTCACCAAAACACCAAAAATGGATTTTATGTCTTTAGGTTTCATCGACATATTTTCAGAGTCAAAGGAGGGCCTTGGCACTCACTCGTCAATGATACTGCGCTTCCTGCATCGCAATCGGATCTCCAGCATGGTGATTCCCTACCCAATGTTAGACCACTGCAATAACATGTGCACCATGAGATCTTCAGTGCTGAAGGAGTCTCTGGATCAGCTAGTACAGAAAGAAAAGGGTATGTGTGTGGGAGAGTTTCCGGAGAATACTCTCCTATTATTTCCTCTAGTGTTTAGTAAAGGGTGAACCAGGTCTTTGTTGTTCAAATGTCTGAAAATACATGACCAGCTTGTAGCCTAAGAATGCTCAACCCACCTCCTTGCCTGGGCATGTCTGATGACTTGAGTTTCGTCCCCAAAATTTGTATGAAAAGTAAGATACAGTGGTACACATCCATAATCCCAGAATGTATGGGAAGTACCCTCAGGAGAATCAGCTGGAACCTAGGCAGCCTGAGTATCTAGTGAGGCAGCAGAAACAAGAGAAACCCTGCTTCTCACAGAGGTGGAGACAAGAGAAACCCTGCCTCTCACAGAGGTGGGAACAAGAGCTGACTCGTGAAATGTGTTTTCTGACCTCCACATGTGTGCTGTGATGCACATGGAGACCCACTTCCACTCATTAAAGAAAAAACAACAACAGATTAACAACTCTCCCAGCAAAAACATAAGCAGTCAAAATAGGTATTCCAGGAGCAAAATATATTTTCTGTCATATTAATGATGCATTTGGCTGAGTTTTGGGGTTTTTCTGGTTTTTGATTTTTGGTAACTATTCTTGGTCAGTTACTTAACTCTTTGTCTCAYGGCAGTGAACACCCAAGTAAATATTAGTTGTTATAAGTGCATATATTTACATTGTGAATGTATAAACACTATATGACTTGATTTTTCAAAGAAAGACTATTAACCTGGAAGAAAATGGGAGAAGGGAGGACCAGAAAATATTCAGAAATATAAGTGGCTTAAAAAGCCTCATTTGAGCCAGCAAGAGGGCTCGGCAGCTGAAGGCACTTATGACCAAGATTGAAACCCGAGAGCAACTCTTGCAGCTTGTCCTCTGGTTTCTGCACCTGTGCACTGTGGCTTGCGCTTACCCACACACAAATTCAAATAAGTAAGGAAGTAAATTAACAAATATGGTTAAAATAAAAGCATAATTAAAGAAATGTAAGTGCAAAGTATTCTTCCCTTGGTGTGGGTCTATAAAGATATCAGTTATGTGGCATCAGAATGTAATCAATGAGAAGATGGGGCAATCATTGGCCAGTGACTTCTTTGGAAGGAGATTATTGTTTTTTGAAACAAGGTTTCTCTGTGTGGCTCTGGTTGTCCTGGAACTTGCTCTATAAACTAGACTGGCTTCAAACTCAGCGATCCACCTGTCTCTGCCTCCCAAGTGCAAGGATTAAAGTGTGCATTCACCACCACCTGGCTGGAAAGATATTTTTAAGAAATATTAGGTTTTGGTGCCAAAGGGTTAAACACGTTTCTGTTAGGTATTTTAAATGACCATTTTATTTTTCTCTTTATGAAATAACTAAGCTCTGGTGTTTCCTTTCAGAAAGCCCTGGAGATCTAGCCAGAAGCCCAGAGATGGATAAGCTCAAGTCAGTAACAAAGTGCTATGCTTATATAGAAACATCCTCCAACCCTGCAGACATATACAGGATGACAAATGGAGAAACATCCTCCTACTGGCAGTCAGACGGTAGTGCCCGCTCACACTGGATACGGTGAGTAGTACATGCCTTAGTCTTTTAAAATGTAGATATGGCCTGGAGATAGCTCGTCTGGGAGGTATAAATAGAAATCATTGCCTTGTTTCCTCTTAGCTAACCTATAAATGATGGTATACTAAGCTTTCTAGATGCAGTTTAGAATTGTTTCTTGGCCAGTAGAAGGATTTTGTTAGAATGTTCATATTGCCCATTCCTGCCTATACTAAAAGCTTGAAAGGAAATATAAGATTATACTAACTGAGTGGCTACGTAGAGCTTTAGGGAGGCCATACAGCCTTTGAAACACATAGCTAGCATCTCAGGATAGTCATTTAAAAATGCATCTTCACATATACCAAATGTAATGGTATATGTAAATACCTCCAACCTGCAGACATGAGGGAGAATGCTTTGCACAGGGTTGAAGGGTGTAAATGAGATGGGTTTGTGACCCGACCCATGCTTGGCCCATGGAAATACTGGTGGTTTCTGTGCTGTTTTTCAGTTTGAAGATGAAGCCAGATGTCGTGCTTAGGCATCTGTCCATTGCAGTGGCTGCCACTGACCAGAGCTACATGCCACAGCAGGTGACAGTGGCTGTGGGAAGGAGTGCCAGTGACTTGCAGGAAGTTCGAGATGTGCACATCCCCAGCAATGTCACTGGCTACGTGACACTGCTAGAAAATGCCAACATCAGTCAACTCTGTGAGTCCAACAGTTGTGGGTTGTGAGAGGAGGAACAGTAGTCGTTTGTTTTAAGCCTTAAGAAGGCCTCTGAAATTTTGAGATTTGATTTGCTTCTATTACACCCAGAGGAAAAAAATCATTATTATTTTATCTACTAAGTAATTCTAAAAACTATAGAAAAGCAGTAAAGTCTTTTTGTAATTAAAAACATATTGTTATTTTCTTAGAAAACGTTCAAATATGGACAAAGAAAACATATTCACAATCGTACTACACAGAGGTTGTCAAGTCACAGATGCGTCGGTGCGGTTCTTTCCAGGCCACTCCTGGTGTTTATGAATGTGTGTGTGTTTATACACATATACACATAAAAAGTACTTTTTAATAAAAAGATAAAATTGTATGTATTTGCATATAGTATAGACAACATATCCCAAAGATTGTAATATTCTGCTCATATTCCTGTATATTTTTACTGTTTTATTTTTGTTTTTTGGGAGACAAGTCTCACTATGTAACTGTGGCTATCCTGAAACTCTCTATGTAGTCCAGGTTGGCCTTGAACTCA
This sequence comes from Apodemus speciosus, assembly GCA_002335545.1. Classification (NCBI taxonomy): domain Eukaryota; kingdom Metazoa; phylum Chordata; class Mammalia; order Rodentia; family Muridae; genus Apodemus; species Apodemus speciosus. The sequence continues at coordinate 227,568 of BDUI01000416.1, read as the reverse complement.
GGGATCCTCCTGTCACTGCATCCCAAGTGCTACGATTAAAAGCATAGGATTTAAAGTGCCTCTACTTTTTTGTTTTGTTTTTTGAGACAGGATCTCACTATGTAGCTCAACTGACCTAGAACTCACTATGTAGACCAGGATAACCTCAACTTCACAGAGATCTTTCTGCCTGTACCTTTGGAGTACTGATATTAAAGTTGTGTACCCCATGCTGGGTTCTTTTGTATTTTTAGTATGGTGTCATCTCATATAGTGATGATACCTTTTTTTAAGGGTTATAAAAATGTCCCAATTCTAACCTACCCTTTATTCTTGGTCATTTATGTTCTCAAGTTTTTTTTTTTTTTCTAACACAGGGTCTCTTTGTCTATCAGAGCCCTGGCTGACCTGGAACTCAATCTGTAGACCAGGCTGTTCTAAAATTCAGAGGCCTGCCTGTCTCTGCCTCCCAACTGCTGGGATTAAAGGTGTGCACCACCTCTGCCTGGTTGTTTTCAATTTTTTTATATTATATATTTGTTCACACATAGCATTTTTGAAATAACAGTTGTGTGATTTTTTTCTTTTCTCTCCTTATGTCATTTAGGGAGCCAGAATGCTTGATGGCTTGTTTCATTTCTTCTAATGCTTTCTTGCACTAAGAGTGCTTTTGCTTTGCTCAAAGTTTCTGAGGTCTGAGGAGGTGGTGTCTTTGTATCTCACCCCTACACCAAAAAGTAGTTATGCTTGTAGAATAGAGGCGGCCTGCCCTAGGCTGTGCTGCTCTGTCCTCAGCTGTATCCTTCTAAATGTCTTCCCCCCTTCAGCCACCTGAGCTGCTGTGACATTTGAAAGTGAGTCTCGTCTGTGTCTTCTATTTTGCACTTGATTGTTAAAAAGACATTCTCACAACCATCTGTGAGCCAGACACAGAAACTGCAAATGCTAGAAAGAATTCTAGAAATGTCTCAAAAAAAAAAAAAAAAGAATTCTAGAAATGTCAAACCACATTTTTCAGTGAGAATTCATAAAACTGTATAGTTTTCACAATTCATGGTGTTCTAAAGAAGTTTTATCTGCATCACTCCTAAGTTTACACATTTTCCTATGATTTCTCAGATTTGTCAGAGCTTGTGAGACAGGTTAATTCTACACTAGTTTCATTGTACACATCATTTATTTCTGTTATTAAAATATATCTTAACAATTTAACATTTTGCTTTTAGTTACGATCCTTTAAAGATATTAATCCTATGCTGACCTTGTTGCTTGTGCTCAACAGATGTCCAAATAAACATAAAGCGTTGTCTTAGCGATGGATGTGACACTAGGATTCACGGTCTGAGGGCTGTTGGCTTTCAGAGAGTAAAGAAATCTGGAGTCTCGGTCTCTGATGCCTCTGCAATATGGTATTGGTCTCTGCTGACATCTTTGGTGACAGCGTCTATGGAGACAAATCCTGCCTTTGTCCAGACAGTGCTGCACAATACTCAGTAAGTCACTGTGGTTCCCAGGCATTCTCCAGGGAGCATCCCGAGTCACCCTTTGTCAGGGCTCAGCTCCTCTCTGACTGATGTTCTGACTCCATGACTGAGGAAGTGTTCATTCACCTTCCTGCCTTGCTGACACAGTTGCTCCACTGTCTTTCTTCATTAGTTCATTAGTTCCTGACTTGAAGTCATCCATGTTGTCCCTACTCCTTATGCATTGGGAACAGTTACTCAAGTTTATGTAACATTTAATATTAGACATTATTTTCAAATGTTGGCTCTTTTTTTCCCCCTGTAGATACTGAAGTGCTTGTGTAAGTCATGCTCACTGTGTATGTGTGCCTCTAGTGATCTTCCCAGAGCACACAGATAGTGCAGAGATGAGTCAATCTGAATTTAACTGTTTGGACTCCCATGTTGGGAGCACTTTTCACTAACAGTTRGACCTTTTCAAGGATACTAAACTAACTTACTCTCTTGTTGAAGGGGCCCCACCAGTCATTTAGCAACATGTAGAACAAATGCTACAGCTTCCTCTCAGCACTAGGGAGGTGTAGATTGGGTTGCTTCAAGTTTGAAGTCTTTTCTTCATAGTAAGTTCCATCCAGACAAGGCTACTTAGCAAGACCCTGTTTTTTAAAATGTTGCTTCTGTAGTAATGARTTGTTATGTATTGCATATGAGTTCAATGACAGAATGTATCCTTAGTAAAGCTGCCAACTATGGGCCTGAAGGGGGTGTCTAGTGTTTATTTTCCTGACCAATTTTGAGATTAGCATTACTAAGTATGACTTGGAAGCAAGTGACACTGCTGGCAATGCTGAATCTGTAGTGAGGGGTGGCCAACCCCTGCCCTTCATTTCTGTCCTAAAATAATTTTTATTGCTGGACATGATGGTTCACACCTTTAATCCCAGCACTTGGGAGGCAGAGACACTTGGACTCTTGAGTTCAAGGCCAGACTGGTCTATAGAGCCGATTCCAGGACAGCCAGGGTCATGCAGACTCAAAAACCAAGCAAWCAAATCATTCTTATTAAACCTGTTAAACTTAGAGAAACGTGAACAAAAATAATCAAGGAATCTTTTGTCCAGGCATAGGAGAGTAATTTTTTTACTCTGTTGTCTCTATATACTTTAATAGTGTGCTCCCTATAAACAACATTTTCTGAAAAACCACCAAATGAGGAAATTAATGTATTCCTGAGATCCCATTTGTGTTTTCTGAGTTGCGCCAATAAAGCCCTTTAGCAGGATGATCTGTTCCTGAGTTGTATTTTATATTTCTTTGTCATGTCTAGAACAATTCCCGAGTCTTTCCTTGACTTTAACCCCCTCTAAAAATTACAAGTCAGTTATTTTGAAGAGTTTCCCAGGACTGTGGTGCATCTGATGTTTATTTCATCACAAACAGATTTTAGTTTTATATTTCATTTCGCTCTATTGAGAGTCTTACTGTGTAGCCTAGACTGCCCTGTAACTCACAGCTTCCTGCCGGAGCCTTCCAAGTATTGGGATCCCAGGTGTGGGCCCAGGCCTGGCTGTTGCGTCTTGAGCAGGATTGTCAGAGTGATGCTGTGCTCTCAGTGCAGCCCATCCATGGCACAGCTGCACATGGGCCTGCTCTTGGAACCACTACTGTCAACTTTGACCTTGGCCAGATTTGCCAAGTCTAGAATTATTTTTTTTCTTAATAATTGATTATTTGGTAAGGAGGTACTTTAGGACTATGTAAATCCCACCCCCATGAAACTTTCTGTTTGTATTAGTAAGGATTCACAGATTTCTATTTTATTCACTGGGTTATAACTAACCACAGCTTTCAGAATATCTTTGTTTTTATTTTTGTGCGCCTGTTTGTCTCTGTTTACACCACATGTGTGCAGTGCTCACAGAGGCCAGAAGAGAGCTTCGGATCCCTCGGAACTGGAGTTATAGGCAGTTGTGAGCCACCTGATATAGGTGCCAGGAACCAAACCCAGCACTGCAGCAAAACCAGCCAGTGCTTTTAATGCCTGAACCGTCTCTCTAGTCCCAGCCACAGTTTTAATGCTCACTCGGCCCCCAGATATGGCTTGTGGGAACCCCTTCAGTCTGACTTGTGCCCTTTTGTATTATATCTCCCATGTCTGTTTGTCTGTCTAACCATCATTTTTAGACTTGTCATTACAGAATAGTTCCCTTTTTAAAAAAATAAAAAACAAAAAACCTTTTTTCTTTTCAGACAGGGCTGTGCTCTATTACAGCCCAGGCTGGCCTTGAACTCAAGGACTCACATGACCTTCTGCACCAAACTTTGTAGAAACTGGCATAATAGGTACACACCAGAGGACCCACCGATTTCCCTACATTTTGCCCAAGGGACTCCGAGTTTATCTGGAATGGTTTCTACCTCTGTCCTTTAACAAACTATTTATCCAAGCAGTCAGGGGCTACAATAGTTACTTTTTTCAGTCACCATAATAAAATGCCTGACAAAGCAGTTTAAGGAATGAAAGGTTTATTTTGGATCATGACTTGTGGTGCTGTCCATCATGACAGGAAAGGCATAGCAGCAGGAAAGATAAGGTAGCTGGTCACATTGTGTCATTTTGTTCTTTTTATTTAGTTTGGGACCCCAGTCCCTATAGTTATATACCACTCACATTCATGGTGGGCCTTTGGTCTCCGTTAAATCTCTTTGGAAATGCCCTCACACATACTTAGAGGTTTGTATTCTAAGTAATTCTAAATCTCATATTGACAATAAATATTTAACATCACAAGGTCCTTGGAGAATGATATTTGAAAACTCAGCTCATTGCTGTAAGGTTGTTACTTCTCCTGGTCCTTTCAGTAGACACAGCCAGCAAATTCACATTTGTATAGAAATAAAACAGACGCATACACATATTTACAATTGTATTTCTGCATCCACAATACTGAGAACTAAATTACATGAATATCTCGACCTCCAGTTCAGCACCATGGGATTCATTTTAGTGTTCTCTATTTCTGGTTGTATCAGACAACCTCCACATATCCCTCCTGCCCCAGTAGCATTAGCACAGCCACTGCTGTGAGCACCCTTGACCAAGTACCTTTTGGTCCCACATTCTATACCCTTTGTCATGTCACCCTTCTCATTCTGATTGGCAGCTTTCTTCCACACTGGTCTATTCCTCTCTCACTCTACTCAGGCTCCCTAACAAAGTATAGGCCACCCACAGCACCGCTGCCACCCACAGCACCGCTGCCACCCACAGCACCGCTGTCACCCACAGCACCGCTGTCACCCACAGCACCGCTGCCACCCACAGCACCGCTGCCACCCACAGCACCGCTGCCACCCACAGCACCTCTGCCACCCACAGCACCGCTGCCACCCACAGCACCGCTGCCACCCACRGCTTTTCTTCCATGCACTGGGTTTTCATGAAGGAAGAGAGGAAGAGCTTTCTACCTTAGTTTTGTTGCTTGGTTTTTTGCTTGCTTGCTTATTTTGAGATAGGGTCTCTACATAATCTGACTATCCTAAACTATGTAGGCCAGGCTGGCCTCGAACTCACAGGGATTTGCCTCCCTCTACCTCCTGAGTGCTGAGATTAAAAGAGGTTATTGCCATACCTGGCCCTTACTTGAGTTTTTTTGAAGATATCCCAGCTTGTTGCAGAATATTCTTGTTGTGTCGTACTAGTACATATGCAGTGCACTTTCACCCCCCTGACTTTAATATTATAGCTCAGGTATCTAAAAGCAATACAAAATAAAAGGTATACTTGAGGAGAAATAAAAAAAATTGTGTTTGGGTCAGAGTAAATTTTTTTGTATGATAGGAAATGAATTCCACAAATGACATGTGGTTTTGGCCTTTAGTGACAACTACAGCTGAGCACAGTTGTCAGCACAGTCCCAAATGGCAGGCCAGCAGGCAGGGAAGACCGAGGAGAGGGAAAGCTGGCATAGTGTTAGGTTACTGCTTTGTCTGCGTTCAGAAATGTAGAAGTTGTCAGGCATGGTGTTGTACATCTACAATCCCAGCACTCAGGAGGCTGGGGCAAGAGGGTTTCCATGAGTAGGGAACTAGCCTGAGCTATGTAGTGAGTTTAAGCCCAGCCTGGGCTACAAAGCAAGATCCTGTCTCAAGAAAAAAAAAATAAAGGGCTGGTATTTTGCCTAACATCCTAGCATTCAATCCCCAGGACTTCCAAAAACCAACCAAACAAAAGCCCTCTAGCCTAAATAAATAAAGTAAATAATGATAGGCTAGAGAGATGGCTCAGTGGTAAAGAGTGCTTGCTGCTCTTCCAGAGGACCCTAGATCAGTTCCCAGGATCCACGTCAGGAAGCTCACAACCACCTGTAACTCCAGCTCTAGAGGATCTTATAGTCTCTTCTGCTCTCCCTGGGCACTGTTCTTTTAGTGTACAAACACACAAACAGATACACCCCCTCTTCCCTATGTCTCTCTGTCTGTCTGTCTGTCTTGGGTCTCTATCTGTCTCCCCATCTCTGTCTCTCTGTCTTTTTCTGTCTCTCTCACATACACATGCATATGTATGCACACAAAAATAAAAATGAAATATATAAAAATGATAATAAAGGATAATCCTAGAATTCTGAGGGTGGGTTCTTTGAGACAAGGTCTCACCATGTAATCCAGGTTGGCCTCAAACTTATGATCCTCAGCCTCTAAAATTCTGGTGGGAGCCACCATACTTGGCTTATGAATTTTTCGTGTGTTCTTGGCATACCTTTATCTGTTTCATGGTACACTCACATACTCAGTGCACAGCCAGCACCTAGAAATCACTTGTTATATAAATTTAAAACAAACATTAAGCTGAAAAGGCCAAAAGACCACATCAGGCACAGAAAACATGATGGTATTGATCTGCTTAGGAATCAATAATATTTGTGACACCTCTTTTGATGCCATAGATCTTAAGGTCCTTATACAAAACAGACTGTCTACTAAATGCATACAACACGTATCTTGGGGGTAGTTTTCCTGAGTCTATGTCTTTTGTTCTTACCACTTACCATAAGTTCCAGGGAGCCAAGGAAGCTTTTACACAGGGTGATAGAAGTTTTCCAAAAATGGAAAAAAAAAAAAAAAAAAAAAAAAAAAGGTAAACCCTACTAAACTGCTTAGCATATAACTCCCAGGGACACAAGTTCAGTTCATATTGTGTACCAGGCTTTCCACAGGAGTACTGTCTACTAGCTCAAGAGATTCTTCAGCACAAGATCTGATGGAGTACTTTTGTCTAATGTCATGTCTGGCTTTGCTCTGATTGCACATGTTACTTCTTTAGGAAGGCACTGCAGCACATGCCACCACTGTCCCTCTCTCCAGGATCTACGGACTTCTCAACTTTCCTCTCTCCCAATGTTCTGGAAGAAGTGGACAGCTTCCTTATAAGGATAACTAGGTAAAATTAAGGATGCTGAGGTGAACAACTTGTATGGGATAGAAGGCATATGTACTCATTCAGTTTGTAAGAAAAACTTACAAGAATCTTTCTACTAATAGACTCATTTTTAGGAACCAAAGAGAAAAGGAAAAACCCATCCTAAATGAATTAACCCTGGTATACCTCCAATATCATCTGACTTTAAGAGTTTGGATGCAGAGGAAGTTGGCCTCTGATTCATTTAGAAGAGATGTGTCTAAGTCTAAGATGCAAGCCTCTTCTCCCATACCTGTGGCCCTCAGTCAGAGCATGCTTACAAGCAGGGCTAACAAGCCTACTTGCCTATAGAATTGAGAAAGGGTTCATTAGTAACGTTATAGAATGGATCACTTGATGTGAGGATGCTTGGCTCTCCTCAGTGAGCCCTCAGGTCATTAATCATTCCCTGAGATATACTGATAAGATTCTGTTTTGGTGCGTTTAGAAATGCAGAAAAATATAAAGAGGGTAGATCTAATAGTTTTCAATCTTCACAAGAAGTACGCCTCAGCTCTGCCCAGCCAGCTCATCCCAAGGCGTCTTGATGGAGACTGGCTGCGACAGGTCATTTCTCTCTGGCTTAACAGGGTGCTTTGTATTATTCAAGTTTCAATGGTGAGGATTTAACTTTCTGACCCTTGGGTTGATTCTGCTTTTCCTTAGGTTATCTGAAGGATTTTGAGAACATGTTTCTCATAAATATCTAGAGAACACATGACAGGTTAATTTTACTTATAGGGATTAATTGCATGGGTTTAAGCTGTCTGGTTTTCTTGTATTTTAGGAAGTGAAAGTTTTTTTCTTGTTCTTTGTAGCTGCTGTTCTACTCCAGAGGTAGAGCTGACTCTTCTGGCTTTTGCACTAGCAAGAGGAAGTATTGCCAAAGTGATGAGCTCTCTGTGTACCATCACTGACCACTTGGATACACAGTATGACGCGTCATCCCTCATCTCATCCATGGCATCTGTCAGGCAGAACCTGCTCCTGAAGTATGGTAAATGACCAGAACGTGATAGAAATACTAGCAGCGGAGAAAGCATAATACTACACTTTTCAGGTGCCCTTTGGCCTCGTCTGGTCATTCTGGGTAGTGTGTAGACAGGGTTATAATAGTGTTAACCTGGCCCCTAAGTGAATACATCTGACTACTAACTTTTCTCTGGAATTGGTGGGAGAAGAAAGGTGTCATTTAGAAAGGTGAGTCATTTAGGGCAGGTTGGCAGAAGAAGATACCCAAGTCCCCTGATAGTTTTAGGATTTTTCTAGTACACTGGCTTGGGTCTGGAAGTAATTTTGAGCACAACCATCTTTGGTGAAGTACAAGTGTGTGTCACTATGTAAGAAGAGACACTTGGTTGGAGTGTTTCTCATCTGGAGGTATGGAGCTCACTGAGACCTGGTTGTCTCAGAAAGCTTCTGTCTCCATCCACACCATAGCTGCTCAGAGACACATATGTGCCTGCCATTGCTTTCCCTGCCTTGGCCCATCTCAACACTTGACCTAGCATGAGGCTCCCATTACTTCTCAACCAGTACTCATAAAGTTGTTCACAGTGATTGCAACCTGGCTGCGAGAAACAACATATTTACCATGCCACCTCTAGTGGCAAAATTGTCTTCTAAGTTCAGTGATTGTTCTGTTCCTCCTCAGTATTCCATCCCACCATGATGTTTGTACAACGTAATACAACTGTGTGATTTATTTTATGTTTAACTTTTAAAGTCAGGCAATTGTCTTATCCAGTTTCTCTCTACACTAGCAAAGTCTCTGGAGAAACTGGGCCAGGAACAGGCATGGCTGGCTGTGAAGTTGAGTGGCATTGGGACACTGAAGTGCTTTCCAGATGTGTTTACCATTCATCTTGGGGTTGTTGATACAGGGAGCAGAAGAGGCGAGAATATGGCAGGGACTGCACATGACTAACAGTTATTAGCATGAGCTATGTTAGAGGGTAGTGGGGATTTGCTATTTATTTGTTTACATTTAATTTAAATACCAGGTTTCACTGTGTAGCTCTGGCTGGCCTAGACTTGATGTGTAGACCAGGCTGGTCTCAAACTCACAGATATCCTCCTGCCTCCTAGGAGTAAAGGCATGGGCCACCACATCTAACTTGTTCCATTATTAACAACAACAATTTTGCATTCATTGTAGCAAAATTTAACTTTTTTTTAGAGATTTACTTATTATATATAAATATACTGTAGCTGTCTTCAGACACACCAGAAGATCATTGTGAGCCACCATGTGGTTGCTGGGATTTGAACTCATGACCTCTGGAAGAGCAGTTAGTGCTCTTAACCTCTGAGCCATCCCTCCAGCCCCTTGATTTTTTTTTTAATTCTTCAAACTTTCAAAATTTGCCTAGATTTGTTTATTTATATCATTATTACTATTATTATATGATATATATCATCTATATATGCCACAGTGCCTGTATGGCTGTCTGAGGACAGTTGGGAAATCAGTTCTCTTTTTTCTCCATGACTCCAGGGATTCACTTCAGCTCTTTAGGTTTGCACCCACCGAGCCATCTCACTACCCTCCTGGATATAATTTAAAGAAAGAAAATGTAAAACATTATGCATTTAAATACAGAGCCAGTAAAACTTAATTTTTTTTAAACTTCAAAAGTATCATAAGAATCCTTAATGTTGAGTCTATAGTATTAATCTATATATTGTGATGTGTTTGCTTCTGAAAAAGTATTTTCCTAGAGACCTTTCCTTTATCTTACTCAGAGACACAGGTTGTACTTTCAGTCAGGAGAGCAGGTAGAGGCAACATTAACTTCTATATACTATTCCCATGCTATTTGACCTTTTATTTATCTGCTTAAAATATTTTAAGATTTATTTTTATTATTCTTTAATTATTTGTCTATGATTGGGTCCATGCATATTCACAAAGGCTCTCTCAGGGCTGAGATGAGAATATCAGAGCCCCATAGCTGTAGTTATGAAACTTGGGTCGGCACACTTGGCAGCATCTTGCTGGCTCCTATTTTGCCTTTTGTATAAGTAAGCTTTTAGCAGTCTAGCTGGGCATAGGCCCTATATTGCTGCCTTTCTTTTTCTTTTGTGTGTGTGTGTGTGTGCGTGTGCGTGTGCGTGTGCGTGTGCGTGTGTGTGTGCGTGTGTGTGTGTGTGTGTATACTTAGCTTAAAACTTGCCTTGTCTTTTCTTTGGACAGGTAAACCTCTCCAGTTGACTCTTCAGGCTTGTGATGTCAAAGGAAAAGAAGATAAGTCAGGACCTGAAAATCTGCTTGTGGAGCCATGGACAAGGGATGGTAAGCTGTAGATGGTCTATTGCTAGCATGCACAGGAGGCAGCTATGTAAACTTACACTCTGACTTTGGATGTTGGTGTTTTAGTCATGTGTGTGTGTATAATCTTTTAATGAGTATTGTTGTTTTGCCTATGTGTATGTGTGTGCATTATATGTGTGCCTTCTGCCCTAGGAGGCCAGTTGAGGACATCATATCTCCTGGATGTTTTATAAATGGCTGTGAGCCCACATGAAGGTTCTGGAAACTGAATCTAAGTCCTCTGTAAGCATAGCATGTGCTGTTAATTAGAAAGCCATCTCTTCTGCCCCTAGATGATAGTGGGTCTTGTTGTTTAGAGAAAGAGTTTCACTATGTAACCCAGGTTAGCCTCAGCCTCCTCTAAATTCTGGGATTACAGGCATGAGTCACCGAAAACATTAGTCTTCACCTCAGGTTAACAGCAGTGTCTTCTCTACACTTTGTCTGGTGTTTGTCAGCTTTTGACTAGATGGGAATGACTAGACATTAAGTATTTGACAGTCTAAAGCTGTTCAGAATTGAAGTTTTAAAAAGCAGGTGGTGGTAGCGCATGCCTTTAATCCCAGCACTCGGGAGGCAGAGGCAAGCCGATCTCTGAAAGGCCAACCTGGTCTATATTTTGACAAGTTCCAGGACATCCAGTACTACATAGAAAGTCCCTGTCTAAAAACAAAAAAGTAGCCAAACAAATACCCCACCACCAAAGAGGTTCCCAGTTGTACCTCCTGTCCTTTGGTAACCTCTTATGCAGTAAACTTTGCACAAGAAGGGTCCTAACACTCCTGAGCTGCCCAGCCCACAAAGAACTTTCCTTCCTGGCATCCATATCCTCCACAGGGAAAGCCACAGCAAGCCACCTGCCACCCAAAGGTGGGGGTGGCAGTTCTTTGCCCCTTTATTGTCCCGTCACCTGACAAAGTCAGAATGGCTTTGCTAAAGATTCTCTGCATTTTTCTTCTACTCTAAAGAGTTGGAATTTTTGGAAGTAAAATTTTTGTAATCAGAATATATACTTTTTGGCTTAATTTAGTTTTGAGAGAGGATCTTGCTATGTTGCCCAGGCTGACGTCAGCCTCATGGTGTTTCTGTCCTGGCCTCCCAAGGACTGCAGATGTACTCCGCCTGCTTTACAGTCCTGCCCGCCTGCTCTACAGTGTGGGCTAGAGGCACTGCTGAGTTTGAGATCACCCAGACTTCTCTCATCTGTAAGACATATTTGCCAGCCTTGCACCTTGCCTGATTTGAATACTTCCTTATTCTTCGTGGATTCTTTGCCAGTCTCTTCCATTTCCTGTTTATCTTACCTGGAGTGGGTGAATTTGTAGATTTGGACGATGGCTAGTAGATTTCCTGTTTTTGTTTTTGTTGGTTTGGTTTGTTGTTGTTGCTGCTGCTGCTGCTGTTTAGAGTGTGGGACCGCTCTGGCTGTCTGGAAACTTGGGCTCTGTGTGGATTTCTTCCTCAGCTAAAGAAATGAGCCTGAAGAACCAATGTCCCCCCTTAGAGCAATAAAAGCTCTCTCAGAGGTACTCCTCTTAACTGGGCTGTCCCAGTTGTGGGCAGATGCTACCAGAGTACCCAAGAATGCACAGGGATAGAATCTTGACATTTGACACAGCTAATGTTCCTAAATTTCTGAATGAAGTTACTGTCACTAATATTTGGGTCTTAAAGGATAATTGGCTAGTAGGAGCTAGAGGTATAGTTGCATTAAATCCTATGACTGGTTAATGATTTACTCCTGTCATTGACAGGAAGGGACAAAGTGGTGCACACCTATAATCTTAGCATTCAGCACGATGAGGCAGGAGTATCAGATGTTCAAGGCCAGCCTAGGCTATGCAGTGATAGCCTGTCCAAAAATAAATAAATAAATAAATAAATAAACAGCAAGACAAGGGGACACCATTGTTTGTTTTTTAGTGTGTATGCTTATTATACATGTGAGTATGAATGTGTGAATGCAGGTGCACATGTGCTCCAGCAGGCATGTTTAAGTCAGAGAACAGCCTATATCTGCCTCTACAATATATTCCTTCTTAGACAAAACAAACAAATAAAACCATTTATTTTGGTAATGGAGAGGTGGTTCTGAGGCTAGGAGCACATACTGCTCTTACAGAGGACCCAAGTTCAGTTCCTAACACTTGTTTCAGGTAGTCTTAGATCACCTATAACTCCAGAGCCAGGGCTTCTGATGCCCTCTTCTGGCCTCTGTGAGTACCTAGATACATGTGGCACACATGCATCCATCCAGGCACACTTATGAACACATAACATTAAATAAACAAATAATTAAAACATTTAAAGTATTTATTTTGACCTGAGATGCTGGCACACCTTTAATCTCACCCAGTAGTGGAGAAGCAGAATCTGAGAGATACCTGTGAGTTTGTGGCCAGCCTAGTTTGCATAGTGAGTTCTAGGCCAGGCCAGCTAAACTACAGGGCAGTGGGTGGTACGTGGTTTTAATCCTAACATTCAGGAGGCAGAGGCAAGCGAGTCTCTGAGTTCAAGGATAGCCTGGTCTACAGAGTGAGTCCCAAGACAGCCAGGGCTACACAGAGAAACCCTGTCTCGAAAAAACAGGAAAAATAAAAACAACCCTGAACCCTTTTACAATAAGTTCTCATAAGTAGGTTCATCCAGGATTCTGGGAACAGCTAGGATTGTTTGGGTGTATTGATCTTAGAATTTTGTGCATTTCTGGCACCATGCTTTCTTAAAACTGTAAACAGAATTGCTATTTAATAACATCAGTTGTAGTTTTATGGGGTTTTGCCATTGTACTGCTTCTCATCCCTGATAAAATCAGATCAAATGACAGCATCTGTCTGTGAATTAGCAAAGAATCTCTTGGGTTCATTTTCTTGGTCCTTGTAACACATTTTACACAATTGTCTTGTGGAAACCCAGAGTCTAAGAATGTTTGTGTTATTAAAGTTAGGTATGGAACAAGAACATGAACATCATTTCAGGGTCCCAGGAGAAAAGCCCAATTAACACTGACTTGAGTGTATCCTTGCACTATACTGCTGCAACTTGAGTTTAACAACAGACCTTTTTGTGAGTTGAAAAATAATTTGCAACCAAACAAGGTATATGACTCATACAACTGCAAATGAATACATCAGACTTTTTGATAAAGGAAGGAATCATTATCAATAGTTTAAAGGAAAATTCATAAAACACACAAAGACCAATGTTGGAATTTACTTACAGTTAGTAATCAGCTACATTTCTTCTTTTTCTTATATATTTCTTTGGACAAAAATCACTTGTATTACCCTCAGTAGTCAACTTAAAAATTATAAAATAGCTTAGAAGCAGGAAAAGATGGAAATAACTCAGAATGAATTAGACAGGATAGCCAGTAATCCCCTTCCCATTTCAGCATCTGTCGTAACCTTTGCTGACAGAGTATTCTAGAAGCTGATCAACCTTCAGCTGCTAAACCTACTTGTTTTTAATCAACTTTAATGTTTAGTCAAACATTAGTCATGGCTTTAGGGATGATTCAGGAAGATGGTTGATCCTATAGTTTTCTGTCTCTGATTAAAAATCACAGTATGAAGAGACTGTTCTCTCTCTCTCTCTCTCTCTCTCTCTCTCTCTCT
>BDUI01000416.1:174663-196437 GCA_002335545.1 Apodemus speciosus | reverse complement strand
AGAACAGCTCACCAAGCTTTGAACGCTCAATGGCTTTTCTAGCCCAAAGTTTCAAATTCCCTTCTTCAGTCCTCCCCAAACAACATAGTCAGGTCCACCACAGCAATACCCCACTATCCTGGTACCAATTTCTGTTTTAGAGTTTCTATTGCTGTGCTGAAAAATCATGACCAAAGCAACTTGGGGAGAAAGGGGCTTGTTTGACTTACATGTCCACATTGCCATTCATCTTGAAGGAAGTCCAGACAGAAACTCAAACAGGGCAGGAACCTGGAGACAGGAGCTGATGCAGAGGCCATAGAAAAGTGCTGCTTACTGGCTTAGTTGGATGCTTTGAGATGGTCCAGAGGGTGGTAGTATTCTGTGTTGCTATAAGGTATGAAGAATGTTATGGAGTTGATTTTCTAAATGTACAGTTTCTGGTTTCCTAGAAGAATGTCACTGAACATGAACACAAGCAGTCTCTGCAGCTCACTTTCCGGTCACTCTGCACATATTTCAGGTAAGTTTACTTTTCTTTGTCAAATACCTTGAATCTTTGCAAAGTAATAATATTACTATTATTATTATAGCTGTTTCTTCTCATGTCTTTTGGAATTGTGTTTTGTCTGCTAATCTAAAAAGCTTCAGTTTCTGAAGTTTCTCCTACTGGTAAAAGTGATTGGATAGTGATGTACTTGAAGCTGCAGTCATTATAAAACAGTTATATTTGGGTCCACTTTGGACCCCTTCTGAGTGCTTCAGTTTCTAAAGGAATTTTAAAAGTAAAAACTATAATTGAAGGAGGTTTAAGTCTTATATTTAAATCTATAAATGCAACTACTTAGAAACTAACTACAAACCAGTGTAGTGGCACATGCCTATAATTTCAGCGTTCAGGCCCTGGAGATAGAAGAACCCCTGAGTGTTTACGGCAAACCCAGGCTGCATACGTAGTGAGTTCAGGCCTGCCTGGGCTACGTAGGAAAGACTGTCTCAAAAACAAAAGCAAGGACTAGGAAGAGGTAAAGTGCTTGCCTTGCAAGAAGACTTGAGCTCAATCCCCAGATTCCACATTAAAAACACAAAACCAAACAAACAAACAAAAAACCCCAAACCCCAGAAAATGTAATCCCAGTGCCAGGAGGCAGAGAAAAGGAAATCCCTAGCCAGCCTACTTTACATGTCCCTGGCCAATGAGAAACTCTTTCTCACGCAAACAAAGTGGGCAGTGCCTGAGAAACAGTTCACAAGGCTATCTTCTAACCTCCATATACATGTACACACACACACACACACACACACACACACACACACAACCCTGCAAAAAAGCACAGAATAGTAATTTGCAGAAAGAAGATAAGCAGGAGCTGGGAAGACTTGGAGATGCGTTGTTTTCAAATATGCTTATGGATTTGCATATAATATTAGGGACAGCACAGCGTGTCTTCCTTACCCCTGACATTGAAATCTGTCTACATTCTTTTTGGGACCTTCAAGGTAGAAAATATGAAAATCCTTAGCCTATACCCAGTTGTTGACAGGTTTGTGTCTTTTCAGTGATAAGGATCCAGGAGGCCTTCTGCTTTTACCTGAGAAGAGTGACTTGGCCACCATGAACACCAGTGAAGTCCTGGCTGTCATGAACACCCTTCTCTCTGTTGCTGCTCGAGAGGTACCTAGTGACAGCGATCTGTCATCTTTTTGTCCTGCTTTTGGGAGAGCGTGGTTACGCCAGTCAGCATGCCTTCCTTGTAGCCCTCATTTGCAATATGATTACACGTTGATATTGGCTGCCTCACCCGTGCACAGAGGTTTCCAGCCAGCCCCTGCAAACGAATTAGGAGATTTTCGTTTATCTTAGCAAGGACTGAAAACACAAGAGTGCTTGTTAAGACTTCTGTGAACAGAGGGATGGACATCAAGTGCCCAGTAGTATTGGTCAGTGAGCCAGCAAGATCTGATTTTTTTTTTTTTTTGTTTTCTGAAAACTTCTTTGATTTTTTTTTTAAAAAATTAACATCAGTTCATGAATTTTCAGCCCTATCAACTCTGACACTATAATTTCTTTATCTTGTGATGGTGATAATTTATATGTTGTGCTTAGAATGTAGCCCATGCTGCTACCAAATAAGTCTTGCCTGACAGAAGTTTGGTTTCCAGGTCCCACCCCATGCTGCTCATTCAAATCCCTAGGGATAAGGCTTAAACGTTTTTTACACCTCAGAGCACCTCAGGAGGCTCTGAGAAAGCCCCCTTGGCTTACTCTAGTAACCCAAGACTTCAAGGAGCTCTTATAGTAGGAGAATCAGCTAGGCCCCAGCTTTGAGGCATTTGGAAATGTGGACTTCAGAATAATTCATCTTATATCTTGTGGTTGAGCTTAGTGTCTTTAGGTTTCTTTGTTTAATTAATTGTTTTGTTTTTTTTTTTTTGATGTTTTGCTTTTTTTAATGCAGTCTCATCTAGCCCAGACTAGCTTACTAAGAATGACTTCAAATTTGTGATTCTTCTGCTTCCACCTCCTGTGTGCTTTGATTATGGGTGGCATGTGCCAGCACACCCAATTTATGCAGCTCTGGGGATGAAATGCAGGACTTCATGTGTTAGGCAACTGACATACAATCTGAGCCACATCCTAGCCCTGATCTCCTCCAGTTGCTAGTGCTTTCCTGTTGTTATTAAAACCATCTGCAGTAGTAAGCTAGTGGGCAATTAACTTCTCTTGTAGCCCTTACTGAGAATGTAGTCTAACTGAGTCACCAGTGGTCCCAGCTCCACTGAGGCTGACCACTGCCTAACTACCATGTCTTCAGACTAACTTGTTTCTGTCATCACAGTCAGCCTCTGATTTTGATGTTATGCTGTCATTTTTCTGGACTCTTCTGCTGTCCTTGAATCTTTCCTATAAAGCTCACTCTAACTACTTGTTACCAATCTGCACTCTCCACCCCGGGTGGCCACTGCTCACTCTAGTGTCCACCTCTGTTTCTGCCATTTTCCCTGCCTTGAAGCTCATCTCCATCCTGCATGTTCCTCCAATGTGAGTCTTTCTGAACTCCTGCCCTCCCCAGGCTTGCTGAGTCCGAGAACTTCAGGAATCCCACTGGGCTTCACTCGCTCATTGCTTCCTGTGGGAGGAACTGCTAAATGTTGGAGCCAGGACTCAGATCTGGGCTTTCTTCTCCTCTTTTCAAAAGGTCATACTTGTAAGCTGTAGCTAGAGAAATGAGGTGGCATTTTTGCCAGAGTTCCCTATAAGCCTTAGCACTAGGAGATCAGTGCTTGCCCTGTGAGCCACCCACATCTGAGCACAGATGGAGTCTCCTAGGCAGATTATTCAGCTGCTAGTATAGTTCCCTGAGGTATTGGGAATTATACAAGAGAGGTAGAGTTGGATTAGGTAAAAGTGGCTAGAACTGCTTACCTCAAGTTTTCTCCTAAATCTGTTAATTCACCTGTTTCCACTGGATGCCTGCGGTGTACAAGGCCCTGAGCCARGCACAAGGAATATAGTGATAGAGGACCCCAGTGTGGAGAGCAGAAGACATGCCACCAGTTTTACTGTGTAATCATGCTCTTGGCGCATGGGCATGTGGGAGAGGCCGGGAAGCATACTTCGCCCTATCTAGAGGAGCTTGGAGGGCGCTTGGGAGAAGGTGGCCTGGGAGAGACAAAGTCTAGAGAAGATGGAGGCATTGTAGGCAGAGGGGACCTGTGACAGACAAGATGGAGAGGAACAGGTGCTTGAAGATGGCTGTGTGTGAACTTCAGGTGAGACTGAGCTGCACACTCCAGAAAGGAGTCAGTGTAAGATATAACACACTGATAGTAGTTGAAACTATGACTGGATAGCTTTATGGGCAACTGGAGGACATCTGCAAAGAAAGGACAGCTGCAAGAGCAGAGAGGAGTCAAGGGCAGGATTTCAAGAGAGCTGCAGTTCAACGAGGAGGAAAAGTGAGGGCAGGAGTGAGCAAAGTGTCTGAGGGGCGGGAGCAGCTGTGCCCTCCAGGTGATAACTGGTACCTGTGAGGTATCCCCAGAAGCAAAAGAACAAGAAACAGAAGCAAAACCACAATAAATGAAGGCACTTTTAAATGTTTTAAAATTTATCTTTTTATCTTATGTGTGAGTATTTCCCCTGAATGTATGTATGTTCATTACGTGCATGCCTTGTGCTCTTGGAGGTCAAGGAGGATATTGGAGGCAGGCAGTGGTGGCGCATGCCTTTAATCTCAGCATCTGGGAGGCAGAAACAGTCAGATCTCTGAGTTTGAGGCCAGCCTGGTATACACAGTGAGTTGCAGGACAGCCAGTCTACACAAAGAAACCCTGTAAAAAACCCAAACAAAAGAGARTATCGGATTCCTCAGAACTGGAGTTAAAGATGATTGTACTGAACCTAGGTCCTTTGCAAGAGCAACAAGTAATCTCAACCACTGAACCTACTCAGCTTTCCAGCGTTTAAAACAGAAAGTAGAGACAGGGGTGGTGGCACAGGCCTTTAATCCCAGGCTTGGGAGGCGGAGGTAGGTGGATCTCTGAGTTTGAGCCAGCCCGACCTAGAGAGTGAGTTTCAGGATAGATAGGGCTACAGAGAGAAACCGTATCTGGAAAAACCAAAGTAAATAAATGAATAAACAAACAAAACGGGGTCTCATGCCTTGACCGGTCTAAAACTCCCAGAAATACACTTACCTCTGCCTCCTGAGTGCCAGAATTAAAAGTGGATACAGAAACTCCCAGCTCTAAAGGTACCTTTTAGAATGAGGAGAATGGATAGATGCAGAAGAGGAAGGGTGGATGGATGGAGTGCGCGCACACACACACACACACACACACACACACACACACACACACACACACACACACACACCCTCTACTTACAGGACTGCTGTGTCTGAAGTTCAGGCTCCCTGCCACTAGCTCTTTGGCTTTCTCTCTCCTCTCTAAATGGAGCCAACATAATTTCATTTGGGATCATTGGTTTCCTTTCTTGTTATTTTTATACAGAGTGTTTGTTTTGTCTTACAGAATCATATGCATGCAAATATGTCAGTCTGWGACATATTTGCTTTAATGAGCATTGGTTTTGAGATTCATTAATGGTGGTATATGTGCTGTTTTTCATTTGCGTCCAATAGCCTTTATAACATCATAATTTACCTTTTACTTTAGAAAAATACATGATTTGGTTCTAGCTTGGCGAAGTTGATTCCACAATGGTGCCAATATAAATATAAATATACTTTTGATCTTATGTACAAGCTTTTATTTCAAGAACAGAGATGATGGTTAGACAGCCCATAGAAAGATGAACAGTTATTTTAGGATAGAAGAAATTTGATCAAATACTCAGGAAGAGGCACAAGAAGGAAGAATATGAAGCTATAAGAGAAGGAAGAGATCAGCAATGGGATGGGTTCCTTGGGGTGCAGAAGCATGGCCTGTGGAAGAAAAGTGTTTGTAGAGGGGCGTTTTCACACAGATCTTTCTTGCTTTGCTACTGGATTGACTTTTCCCCATATCCATGGTTTGTGGTTTGTTTGTTACTCATGGCCGTCGCTCTGGCAGAGATATCTCACTGTGGTCTCTGAATAGCYTTGTCTGGACACTCTGTCTGCTTTCTTGCAGTGTGAGTTGTTGATGCTCAGTCGGGCCCACGGGGAGGTTGGCTCCGTGCTCTTCTCCCTGTTCTGGTCTGTGCAAGGCAGCCTGCTCTCCTGGTGCTTCCTGCAGCTCAAGAGCACAGACGCTGCAGCCAAAGAGCTCGCCATGGATCTTATTGAAAAATGTGAGTGTCAGCAGTCCATGACCACAGACAGGTTTCTGAATCTGACCTGGCAAGAACGCTCTTCCTCAGTACTCATGTACTTGTGGACCGTGTGTGCATGTGGCTTTCTGTATCACAGCCCTCAGCAGGGCTGGTTTTGACTTTTTTCTTCTTTAAGACAGAGTCTCACTCCTATCCCAGGCTGACCTCAGACTCACAGTTTTCTGCCTCAGGTCCATAGTGCTGGATTACAGGCACACGCCTCCATGACTGGCATAGCTTCCCTTAGAGAAATGTTATCCCCACTTCCCTGAAAAATAACAAGAACAAAGGCATAACTCACTTTAATAGCAACCTTTACTGACACTGGCCTGCTTTTCTTCCCAGAAGCATTGCCTGATGGCTAACAATCTCAACTGATGCAGAACCCCTCTAGCTTCTGAATCCCTCCAAAGCAGTGGTTCTCAACTGTCTTAACGCTGCATCCCTTTACCACAGCCCCTCATGTTGTGCTTACCCCAACCATAACATATTTTCATTGCTACTTCATAACTGTAATTTTGCTACTGTTATAAATTGTAACATAAATATCTGTGTTTTCCAATGGTCTTAACTGACCACAGGTTGAGAACCACTGCTCTGTAGCTCCATTTTTTATGACAATTAAGCAAGTGATACTTTTCCTATATCAAGTATTAACTTCTTCTCCCTTTATGTTTTGGTAGATGTGGGACAGTTTCTGGCAAGCATGAGGGTTATCTTGGAGTCCCTTTTGTCACAGTACAGTGGAAAGACCATAGTAGAGAAATTGTGCAACTCGGTGTTTTCCATGGCAGCTCGTCAACTGGTAAGAGACCGTTTGTAATAAGCAGAGCAGGTGTTTGGCCAGAGATAGTCTGAAGTGTATGCTGAGCCCTCTGTTCATCCCCCACAGGTCATCTTCCTGCTAGACTTCTGCACTTTAGACGTTTCCCACTGCACACTCCTGAGAGAGTTCAGCACCCTCACGGAGCTGTTGAAGAAGCTGTGCAGTGACCCTGAAGGAGGCCTGAGCAAGGTGACTCAAGGTGGCCCTTAAACCTGCATTGTCCTCTCCTGGGAGACAGTGACTGCTCTGACTGATGTCCCCACATGTAGATCAGTTCTTCCCACAAGGGTAGTAAGTGACAAATTAACCCTTGTTAATTTGTCAGCATCAGAAAGCAGACCCAAAGGAAGCCATTGCAACAATAGCATATGAAATTACATAAAATTCATAGCAGTGGATACTCAGCTGAAGTCTAGACTGCTTCAAAGACAAATTAGATTTGGAAGTCTCTTCATTATTTTTTCAGTATACAATGTTTTTAATGGTCTGAACTCCACAACAGCCCTACGGCAGTAGAAAAGACATATACATTTAGTAGGTTTAAAAGAGGTTCAGAGAAGAGGGAAGAAGTCTCAGATTTTCCAGAGTCCTGAATAAGAATGTTAAGCTCATTGAAACTCTCAAATTTAGGGGCTTTGTTGCTTTTATTTTTGTTCTTTCTCCACTGAAAAGTCATACTATAATCATTTGTAAGAAATCATTCTGTCCTAGCTAAAGACAGAAGGTGGACACAGAGCCCCAGGAGTATAGTAAAAGTGGGTGTGTGCTGTATGGAGTGGTAAACAGGTGTCGGTATCCAAATGGATTGCAAGGTCATGCCTTTTAGCCTGCAGAAGCCTTTCAGAGCTATTAGAACCCATGCTCCCGCAGCTCTGATAAGCAGTCTTTTGTACCAGCTGGGGTGGAGTGATTTGAGCTGTTTTCTCTGACTCATTTGTCTTCCTAGTTGGATGTGGAGACCTGGCAGCAGGAGCAGCCTGTGGTATTGCATACCTGGACCAAGGAATCCACCCACAACTATGAAAATAACTGCCATGAAGTGTCTGTCTTTGTTAGCCCAGGGGCAACTTATTTTGAGGTGGAATTTGATGAGAGGTGTGAGACTGAGAAAAGGTGAGACTCATGGGTTCCTTTCTGAAGCAACAGTGGGTTAGAAACAAGCAAAGGAAGTAATGGGGGCTGTGTCTTCACAGGTACGATTATTTGGAATTTACTGACTCTAGAGGTGGGAAGACACGCTATGACACCAAAGTTGGGACTTATAAATGGCCCAAGGTAAGTGGCCTTCTCAGAAGGAGGTGAAGTACTCCCTCTGGTAGTTTTTCTCCTTTTGTTAGTCCTCGGGACAATAAAACTTACTATTCTTGACCACTGGAGCCAGGAAAAGGACCCAGAATCCAGCTCTCAGCTTTGCTTGGTCTCTGGGCAGGAGGTTGGGAGCAGAAGCCTCCATAAGCATGGTCACTAGCTGGGAAGGTTGCTGACAGTTGGTCACTCAAGGTTTGCCAAGCCAGCAGCCATTTTTCCCTCATTTTGCTTCTTTATGAATGCAGTTATGAATTTGGGGCTTGGTTGTATGTACCTTTGTATATTTCTCCTTTAGTAGTTTAGACTTCTGGAAATAGAGACCCCTTCTTAAATGTTTTAAATTTCAAGTTGCTTGCTGACAACTGAGGTGCAGCCCCCTGCCATCACTTTGACCTCATGACTTTTTGTCTCTAGAAAGTGACCTTTAAGGATGGTCCTCGGCTGCAGTTCCTCTTTCATTCTGACAGCAGTAATAATGAGTGGGGCTACAAGTTCACTGTCACTGCCTATGGCCTGCCTGATGTTGCTGTGTCTTGGGGTTTGGACTTGCAACTCCTTGTCTCCCGACTGATGGGGCGCCTTGCTTCCCAGTGCATGGCACTCAAGTCAGTGCATCGTAAGTCCACAGCCCTGTCTCCTTCCTTCTTCAGAACCACGTTGAAGAGCAAGGTGGGACTCTTATAGGTGGTCCTCACATAGTGACAAAGCAAGGTATTGACCGCATCCCCTGTCAGTCTCTATCATACATTTGACACCACCATCTGGAAGGTTCTTGACCTAGGCTCTCGCTCTCATCACAGAGGTGCTGCTCAATCCTCTGTCTGTGGAGGACAAGTGGGCAAGAAGCCAGGCTTTAGCAAGCATGCTGATTTTTATTTTGTAAATAGATTTAGGTATACTCCAGCCAGAGCAGAGATATTGGATCAAATAACTGTGTGCCTTGAAAGTGGATATTTATATTGTCCTCAGCTACAGAAATAATGGCTTTGTCTTAAAATAATTTAACTTGTTATTATACTCATCAAAGATTTGGAATAAATCTTTATAAGACTTATTGAACAAATCTTTCTGTTTTCAGGCCTGGTGATTCACACCTTAAATCCCAGCACTCAGGAGGTAGAGACAGGTGGATCTCTGTGAGTTTGAGGTCAGCCTGGTCTACATAGCGAGTTCCAGGACACATATGAGACTGTCTCCAAAAATCTTTTTCTGTTTCGGTATCTTTTTAATATCATTTCTTGAGTTTTTCCCATTGTAAAAGTCATAGAATATGACATTGTAAAATGTCATAGAAAAATGACATATTAGAAAACAAAACAA
Source organism: Apodemus speciosus (assembly GCA_002335545.1). Lineage (NCBI taxonomy): Eukaryota > Metazoa > Chordata > Mammalia > Rodentia > Muridae > Apodemus > Apodemus speciosus. Next base: position 187,186 of record BDUI01000416.1, on the reverse strand, counting down.
ACAAACCCAGAACAATAGAAATCTCTCCATCCTCACACCTGAAGATGACTGTGCTCAGTGCCTTTATACCTTTCTAGACTTTGCTTCTGTGTTTAATTATGCCTAGGATGAGTGTTTAATTATGTTGTGTGAAAACAACTTTATAAATGGTGCGTGCTTTTCTATGATTAGTATTCCTACCAGGCCCCAGCAGGCCTGGGGAGGTGGTTCACACCACATTTTCCACTTACCAAGCAGACAAGTCTCTGCTGCACTCCCGGCAGTGAGGATTCATACTCAGGCTGAGCCTTGGTGTGTGCTGCTGAGGTGTGCTCAGTTCACTCTCAGAGGTATAGGGGAATTTCCTCCATTTTTTTTTTTAATTTTCTAAAATTTTCTTTGTCAGCTCACAGTTTTTGTATTAAATTAAGAACAGAACTCTCACGAGCCACCCTTTCTCTACAGAGTTAGGCAGTAACATGGCAGTATCCCAGGCAAAACTGACCTCAGTCCTGAACTCTCCATTGTGGAAACCTGTCTTCAGGCATCAGATTTGTCCAGAGTTGGAATTAGAAGCAAGCTGGCCCACTCACCCACACCAGGATGGGAAGGAGGTATTTATTCTTCTGCCACTGTTCTATTTGGGTGGGGATCTGTGCCTCATATCCACTGCCCTACGTTATAAACTTCTGTGGGCTGCCAACTCCTTGAGGCTGAGGCTGCCATTATTATTTTTTATCCTAAATGTACAACAGGGACCTGAATAAAATGTGTGTGGAAGTGTGGAATGAATGGCTGTTGAAATATAGTCAGTGTTGAGTGACTCTCTCAGTGTTCCCCACAGACAGGGGGCTGTGCTTCTTTTTGTGTGTGTGTGTGTGTTTTTTTTTTTGTTGGTGGTGGTTTTTTGGGTTTTTTTGTTTGTTTGTTTGTTTTTGTTTTTGTTTTTTTTTTCCCGAGACAGGGTTTCTCTGTGTAGCCCTGGCTGTCCTGGAACTCACTCTGAAGACCAGGCTGGCCTCAAACTCAGAAATCCGCCTGCCTCTGCCTCCCAAGTGCTGGGATTAAAGGCGTGCGCCATCACCACCCGGCGAGGCTGTGCTTCTGGTGCCTGCAGGTCACACTTTAAATGACTGCTGTCTCCTGTCCTTCATTGAACAGCAGCACTTGGTTTAAGTGTATAATGTTTTTTATATGGAACAAGTTTGTCCCCTGTCTCTACTTGTTTCCCATTCCTTTCTTTTCCTTCTTCTCCTCCATTCTCTTTCTCCCTCCCAAGACACCCCATGATTTATTTCCAAACCCAGTGGCTCTTCCTCTTCTAGTATCCACGCTCTCTTCTCTGTAAAATCTGCCGCCTTCAGGCCCCGTCCTCCTGTCCATGGTGACTCAGTGTCTTTTATCACTAGCTGCTTTTGCTTGGTTGTCCTTTCCCTCCTTCTCTAAAGGGTTGGCTATATTCAGGCTTCCTTTCTGTCCCATACTCGCCCAAAACTTCATCTTTTTAGTCCTTGACTACTGTCCCAGCTGTGGGAATAATCCCATAATCCCTCTGGCACTTTCTTTTCCAGACTCTGGTGTTCTCTTATGGATTTCCATTTCTACACCCTGCCTCCAAAGTGTGAAACTAGAATGTCTCCCTAGCAGAGTGTTCAGTGGTCGTTATTTGCCCAGACCTCAACCACTGCTCCATAACCTCTTCATTACTGCCCTGTTCTTGCCCTTCTATGCAGTCAGCTACAAGCCCTATGGATTCTTCCTTATGCTGTGCATCTCTGTTCTTCCCTGTGTCTCCACCTTTATCCAAGTCCTCTCTTTGCACCTTCATTATTACATCAGGACATACCAAGGTTTTTTGTTTTGTTTTGTTTTGTTTTTATTTTTAATCACTGCATTATCTTGTCATTCCACTGCCAAGCACCATTAATGGCTGGCTCCCCATTGCTCACAGGGTGAAGTCTAAACTCCTCAGTGTGACAGTCAAGGCTCTCTACAGTCTCCTTTCACCTTACCTATCTGACTCTAGTTCCCACCACTCCCCAGATGAGACTTCAGGCCAGGTCAGTCTCCCCGCTGACTCTTAACCTCTGCGAATGGTTGTGTCTCAGGGCCAGGGCATCCCTTCCTTTCGTGTCCATCCCTAAGCCTGCATTCTTCAGGAGGCTTTTCTTAGTTACTTTGACCTGCCAGGAGCCCTGTGAATTCTCAGCACTGGGTACCCTCTGGGTATTTGGCACTGGGCGATCTTTTGCTTTATGGTAGTGATAGTTTTGATGCTCTTAGGTTTTATTTGTGTTTACTTTTTAAACCTGTACATCTGTCTGGTCTCCCAAATAGATTTAAGCTTCCTGAGAGCATGCACCGTGTTTTTTTACTTCTGCTTTGTCCTAGTAGGTGCTCGTTGGATTTTCTTTTTCCAAATGAATGTGTTAAAGGTGATGGATTCTCTCTTGTTCCTAGGTCAAGAACATTCCTGATGATCCCTGCCGCCATTTTCTCCTTGATTTTGCCCAGTCAGAGCCTGCTCAGAACTTCTGTGGGCCATATTCAGAACTTTTCAAAGGATTCATACAGGCATGTAGAAAACAGGCCCCAAAGACAGATATAGTTGCTGGTTCCACTATTGATCAAGCTGTGAACGCCACCTTTGCCGCTCTGGTGTATCGCACTCCAGATTTATATGAGAAGCTGCAAAAATATGGTAACTCATATTACAGGGAATATGTTTGATCTGAAGGCTAATTACTAAGGTTTAAGAAGGCCCATCTAAGTGAGGATCTAGAAATATTTAAAGATATTAACCCATATTTGTAACCTAATCTTGTCAGTTCTACTTTGCCAGTTAAGAGATTAATAGTTAATTTATAATTAGCTCTTAGCAGTTTACAGTGTCAGGAAACTATGATCTGCAAAATTAGCAGGTACTTTATCCACAATTCCCATTGAAAAGTACCAAGAAATTTAATTGAAAGAAAACATAGCTCATAGCCTCAACCCCAGCATGCTCAGACAACCTTTCTGCACTTCTTTTCCTCATTGACCACAAGGAGGAGGGTCTCTACATCTTTATTCAGAGAAAAATGTTTCAAACTCTATAGAAAGCTGAGGTTTGGGTTTCCCAGCACCCTGGCAGAGTTTGTGAACTTTCGGGTACTGATACAGAAAGCAAGAACAGATGTTTCCTGTATTTGAGCATGTGACTGGCTCCAGCCCTTATCACAGGTCATGATCACTGGAACCTGTGGGGCTCAGTCCTTTAGCCCTCACTTTATTTCCCCTTTGCCAAAATAACTGTTATTCCTCAAGTCTTACATATTTTTAAAAAGCTACTCAAATAAAACTGTTAGGCCATGAATGATATATATGGAAGTGTATGTATGTATGTGTATATATATTTACTGAGCAATGAGTAAAGGGTTATCTGCATGGTTTGGGGAAAGAAATTCTGTGTTATTGTAGTCAAATAACAGTAAGGAATCTGAACCATCTTTGTTACTCGAGGGACTTTTTATAATTAGAGGGATGACGACCCCATGGATCAAAAGCTAAACACAGAATATGTTGAGACAGGGGAGTGTTCATGTATCTACCTCATATGTGTTGGCAATAAGAAACACTTGATTAAGAAAGGGAACAAGAAGTATCCTGGTATATACAGGTTGTTTCTAGAATATCTTTCCTTGGTTGGTGTTTTGGTTTGGGGTGTTAGGGATCAAGTCCAAGCCCTTGTAATGCTAGGCAGTCACTCTAGTACTAAGCTGTATCCCTAGCCTTCCTGACCAATGTGAAAGGAGCACATTTTGTCTTAGTTCTTTCCACAACCATCTTTTTTTTTTTTTTTTAAAGACAGGATCTTACTCCATAGTCCTGGCTAGCCTGAAACTTTCTATAGATCAGGCTGGTCTCAAACTCACAGAGATCCACCTGCCCCTGCAGATATTACTATTCCTGGTCCTTGGCTACTGTCTCTATGATACAAACATCATACCTAGGAACCATTTACGAGTTCGTCAGAACTGAACTACATTGAAAATAGTCTTTATAACTGTTTTCCTCACTGTTGTGTACAGATTGGGTTATTACTAGTCTTTTTGAGTTGCCTTAATTCTATGGTATCATAGTATGCCCTCTTCTGAGTCAGGAAACCAGCATGAGGGCCAAGAGCATGTCTCTTTCCCAGCATTATGCTCCCCCTGTTGTAGGATATTAGCTTTTGGTTTTGATGAGAAGGGGCAGACTTAAGAGAATTTTCTTAATTTGGGGGAGGGGAGGTTGTATTTTCCTAATTAGAAAAATTATATACATTCTTATAGATGCTTACAAAGTAAAGAAAAATTAAAGTAATATGAGAACTATAATCTTATCTCATAGTACCTCGGCAAACATCTACCTGGCCTTAAATATATTCATGTGTATATGTATTTGTCCATCCATGTTTTAAAGGCAGTCTTTTTAAAACTTCGATCATTCTGTTTCAGCAACCACTTCCCTTGTCAGTGGCTTTTTTAACTCTTGCCTAAGCTGGCAGCTCCCTGAGGCAGCCCCCACCTCTGCCCCTAGAGTGCTGGGTCACCGTGCTTACGTGGCCAGACCCCACTTTTTATGTTGTCGTTGGCAATCCAGAGTTCCTATGCTAGTGTAACAAGTGCTCTCACCCACTGAGACATCTGCCCAGTCACATGTCAAAGACTTTTATTTGTTTTGTTTTTCTAGACAAGATATCTTTGTGTAACCCTAGCTGTCCTGAACTCCCTCAGTAGACCAGACTGGCCTTGAACTCACAGAAATCTGCCTACCTCTGCCTCCTGACTGCTGGGATTAAAGGCATGCTCCACCACAACTCAGCTGAGTTTTCTAAATTTAATTTTAATATTAAAAGTATTTTTTGTTTGTTTATTTTTTACTTTTGATATTCTTTGTGTTATTTTTCTACATTTTGTATACTTACTACTACTGCTGTTTCAGAAATTATTAGTTTGGGTGAGATTAGATTGAAATGACACAGAGGATGCAGTAGGCATTGTGCCTTCCCTCTTTTGCCATCCCCAGTGTGTGTCAGAGGAGGGGAGGCTCAGAAGCTTATGTGCCAGTAGCACGTGTACTAGCCGAATGTAATCCCTTCCTTTCTTCTGTTCCCTAGTAAACAGCGGTGGCAAAGTAGCCCTGACTGAGGAGTTCTCCCAGGTGTATTCCCTGGCAGATGGGATTCGAATATGGATGGTAAGGCTTTCCTTCCCGTGAAGTTGGGACATACCTTAGATTTTCCCACTGTAATAAACTAAACTTCAGAGTCATGAATAGATTCAAATTTAGAGTCCTTGGATCACAATTTGATGTGTTGAAAATGCTGAGTAACTCTAACTGTAAATGCTGCTTCTGGATACTGGTGCCTGTTTCAGGGAGAGGAAAGGCCCTTGGCATATTGCAGAATTGGTTCTGCAACAGTAACATGGAAGAACCAAATGTCTTTTGGTTGTTTGAGTGTCCTTTCCTGTGTGTGTGTGTGTGTGTGTGTGTGTGTGTGAGTGTGTGTGTGTGTGTGTGTGTCTTAGTTAGGGTTTCCATTGCAGTGTACAGACACCATGACCAAAGCAATTCCTATAAGAGACAGCATTTAATTNGAGAGAGAGAGAGAGAGAGAGAGAGAGAGAGAGAGAGAGAGAGAGAGAGACCGAGACCCTTGCTGGGGCTGGCCCTTAACACCCTTCTCTGGAAAGGTGCAACACTTGGGAGTGTCAATTGTATTCGGGGTAGAATAGACTTCAGATTTTTGTCTAACCTTTGCAGCAAACTAGATATGCAACCCTAGAAAAACCTCATTTTTCTAGATCTCCACTCTTTTGTCTATACTATTGACTTTAAAGAAAGGCCCCTCTAGCAGCAGTGTTCTAGTTATTTGTTTAGTTGTGAGGACTGGGGATTAGACGTACGCCCTCACACCTGCAGTATAAGTGCTCTATCATTGAGCTGTGAGTCTCTAGTCCTCAGTTTTAAAATAATGAAATCACGGATACAGATTTCTTTCAGATACCACATGGTGAGGAAGGTTTCCTTTACTTCAAAGTCTTCTAGGACAAACAAAAACAGCTCAGACCTATGCCTATGTTGGGTGATTGCTAGGATGTCCTCCCCTCTCTCAGCACCCATGTGCCTTTGAAGTAGTTTCCATGGCTGCACTTCCGACTCTGTCTGACAGCTTAATTGTGTGGCTCCTGTCATCCTCCCAGTTAGAGATGAAGCAGAAGGCCTTGCTGAGCCTGGGGAACGATTCAGAAGAACAACGTGGTTTGGAAGCTACAGAGGTGAACCCAGAGAGCCTGGGTGAGTGTGCCAACAACAGCCCCCACGGCTGGGCCACTGGGTGTCCTTTCTGAACCTGGGAGCAGGCGCTTCGCCTTCCAGGTTATCTTAACTGAGCTTTGTTGGCCTGGGGAAGTCAGAAAGGAAAGGGAGCAGATGCCAGAGACAAGKTGTCATTCACCCACAAGCTTCACGTGAAGCTTCTTTGTAATGGCTTCTCTTTTAGGAAATAGTAAGTGCTTTTCAAGCTCTATCTTGTTATGCTTTTGAAATGTGTGCACACTGACTAACTATGGAAATGAAATAATTATTAATTTTTAAAATGTTATTATGGTTGTGATACTTTTAAAGATTGTTTTAAAATAATATATGCATCTGCATGTGGGTATGTGCACAGTGCAGTGCCCGTGGCACGTGTCAGGGCCTCTGGAACTAGACCTACAGGAAGGTATAAGCTGCCTGATGTGCATCTGAAAGTCAAACTTTGGTCCTCTGCAAGAACAGTSAGCACCCTTAACCACGGAGCCATCTCTCTGGTCTGGTTGTACTGTTCTTCACAACCCAGTGTTATAAAGTGTTACAGATGAATGTGCAGTGCCTGAAAGCTGCTTTGGAAACCAGTGGGGAGAGAGGCGTAGGGACCAGGTTGGCTGTGAGTTGATCGTTACTGAGACTGAGTACTGGGCACATGGCAGGGTCCTTCTACTACACTATCTCTATAGTGTGCGAAACGGTCATTCCTATAAAACTTTTGAAAGAGCACTATACTCATGGCAAGATCCTGATTTGTACTGTAAGATAAGACCTGACTCTTAATATAAGGTTCAGTTCTGTCAGGAGATGAACATGTTACAGCATTTATGAAGGCTTTTCTTGCCATAAATCATGAAGTTTAAATAGATTGTTTTTTTTTCTCCAAAAGTAGATTGTAAATTTAACTTTGACTTTTTCTTGTTTTGCTGCATTCGTTTTCATTTAGCAAAAGAATGTATTCAAAAAAGTCTCTTATTACTGAAATTTTTGCCCATGAGCAAAAGTTCAAAAGAAAACTGTGACAAGTTGGTTCCTGATGAAACTGATCACCTCCAGCCACTCGATAGACGCCAGAGGACGAGCTCTGTGGTGGAAGACCATTTCCAGGGTTCCACGTCCCCTATAGAAGCAGCCACCCCAGCTGCAGGTGACAGGAGTCCTGGCGTGGAGATCCAGCCGAAGCTACTACCCAGCAGGAGCCCCACTGCAGACGTGTCCACAGCTGAAGAGCCCTCATCACCATCCACACCCACCCGGCGGCCTCCCTTCACCCGAGGGCGACTGCGGCTGCTCTCTTTCAGATCCATGGAGGAGACCAGGCCAATCCCCACAGTCAAGGAGAAATACCCAGTGCTAAAGGATGTTATGGACTTCATTAAAGACCAATCACTCTCACACGAGAGGTGAGCCAATCATTTCCTTCCAGCACTTTCCTTCTCATGTCATGGGTACCCAGTCTAGTCAGAGGTTTGAAGCTCATGTTTAACATGAACAAATAAAAGGGGAAGGRGAAAGAGTATAATCAACATATAGTATATAAACATTTTTAAATAAAAAAATTAAATAAAATGATCCAAAAATACTTATGGTCCATCCAGACTTGTTTTAGAATATTCGGGATTTTAAAAACTTGTTTTTTTCCCCTTGGAGAAATATAAGATTGATACATTGTGGGCTTTTCGTATACCTCGATTGGTATGGTGCTCACTCAGCATGAAAAAGCTCTGGGTGTGATCCCCACACTAGGTTAAAATGTTGTGTAATGGTATATCTGTGACCCCTGCACTTGGGAGGTGTAGCACAAGAATCCGAGTACATGAGACCCTGTCTTACGAAAGAATGTAGCTGGCATCTTTAATCCCAGGGCTTAGGGGGCAAATGCAGGCGGATCTCTGTGAGTTCCTGGACAGCCAAAGATGCTGTAGATAGACTTTGTGTCAAAAACAAAATGTTATACTTTACTGTATATAATATAAATCTCAGTAATGTTTGCATGGATTTTTAAAAACAAACAAACAAACAAACAAATATTTCTTGGGCTGGAGAGATGGCTCAGTGGTTAAGAACACTGACTGCTCTTTGGAAGGTCTAATCCCAGCCACCACATGGTGGCTCACAACCATCTGTAATAAGATCTGACACCCTCTTCTGGGGCATCTGAAGGTAGCTACAGTGTACTTACATATAATAAATAAATATTAAAAAAAGAAATATTTCTTTTCTTCCTTTCTTTTTCTCTTTGTTTCTTCCTCTTCTTCCTCTTCTTCCTCTTCCTCCTCTTCCTCCTCTTCCTCCTCCTCCTCCTCCTCCTTTTCCTCTCCCCCCCCCCTTTTTCTTTGTTTCCTTTTCTGGCTTTTTGAGACAAATCTTACTCTGCAGCCCACACTGACCAGGAACTTTCAGCAATCCCCCTGCCTCAATTTCCTGAGTAATGGTAATGTGGGCATAAATCACCACACCTGACTTAAAAACACACTACCAATCAATTCTGTTTTTCATATTTTAAGGAAGAAATTTAGGATTTAATATTTTCTGACAAAATTATTTGCCATAGGCCTATATCAGTGAGGAATTCCTGCCCTAAGAATTGAAGCTTTGCCTCCTTAGGGGAAGAAAAGATACCAACATTCTTTTTTAACTATTTATTTACAAAAACAAACTGTCGAGCTTCCRTGCAGTTGGTGCGCACTGGTGTGTGGTGCTTCAGCGTTACCTACAGGGAGCTTTCACGCTGACACTCCCGTCCTCACACCACGACTCACTTTTGTTCACGTGGCTTCAGAATCTGGGGAGGAGTTGTGCTCGGGCAGTCCTGACTTGAACTCTGTCTCCAGTGTTGTGAAGGTTCTTTCTTTGCGGAAAGCCCAAGCACAGAGCATCCGTGAAGTGCTGAGGATAATCCAGTACTGCACAGAGTCCCTCGGGCAGCCTCACTGCTTCCACCCACCATATATACTTTTCCTGCTGGAACTTCTGACCTGCCAGAAAGACTTTACAAAGTAAGTACAAATGACAGATACGACAGAAAAGCAAGCAGAGGCTATTTTACAGAAATCTTAGTTGGCATCTATATTGATAACTCCAAAATTGCCATATATAATGCAAATTTATATTTTTGGTTAATTTGTTCTCTCATCTCAAAAAATGGGTTATATCTTTCTGTAAAAATCAAGAATGTGATTATTACTCTTACACTTTGTGTGTTCCTCATGTACCCACACTGTCATAAGACTTCTAGAAGCCGAGTGCTAAGTTCAGTGCTCTACAGTAATGATGGTGGCCTTTCCTCCTGCTTCTAGCCTTAATACAACAAACATTTAAAAAAAAAAAACACTTTTTTCTGCTATGCCAGCCACCTTCCTAAGCATTATATGCACAAGTGATAAGACAAACAAGGCCTCTTTCTAATGGAGCCTCATACTTTCTTGAAGAGTAAATGGCATTCAAAGCAAACAAGTCTCTGACAGTGATACAGTATGTGGTGATTCCATGTACAATGACACAGGCTAGGTGGTCAAGGAAAGTAGACTAAGGAAATGGCATGTACACCGAGAGATGAATGACCTGCTGAGATTAGTCAGGAGTGCCAAGGGAGGGGCAGAAGGAGCTCCTGCTGGGGAATCAGGCCATAGGACAGAGCAAAAACTCATGACTCTGTGAGTGGGGGCGTGGGGGCACCAAATCATCGAGGCAGGACCCTACCACCCAAGGTGTTTGCATGCTTTACTGAGTTGCAGGTGGGAAACACTGGGAGATTTTGAAGCCCAGAAAGAAGAACAGAAGGAGGAGTGGGTTTGAGTGTATAAAAGATGCCTCTGTCTACTCTGTAGGAAAGTGGGAAAATCAGAAAAGTGTTAGGAGATTGGTGCAGTACAGGCAAGAGAGGATGCTTGGACCAGGCAGAAGCCCAAGAGATAGAGAAAAAGGGAAATCATTCAGAAGATGAGTGAAAGATATTGGGAACATGGGAAAGAACTCAGGATTTTGGTTGGACCAGCTATGTTGAATAGTGTCACATTTTACTGAGAGGAAGAATGTGACTAACAGAGATGGGAACAACATTTTAAACTTTGTTCTGGCCGTATATTTGAAATACTGTTTTTTTTTAATTTTATGTGTATGGGTGTTTCACCTGTATGTATGTTCATGTGCCACCCCTGCCCTGCCCCCATCCCAACCTCCATTTGCATGTCTGAGGCCTACAGAAGTCAGAATCAGGATCTCCTGGGAAAGACCCCTAGAACCAGAGAAAGACCCCATGTGGGTGCTGGAAATTGAACCTGTGTTCTCTAGAAGAGCATGTTTTATTGTTATTATTTGGTTTTGCTTTTTTTTGAGACAGAATTTCTCTGTATAGCCCTGTCTGTCCTGGAACTCACTCTGTAGATCAGGCTGGCCTCAAACTCAGAAATCCACCTGCCTCTGCCTCCCAAGTGCTGGGATTAAAGGTGTGCACTACCCTGCCCAGTGAGCATATAGAGCCATCCCTCAATCCCCGGCAGTAACTGCTCCATTGGCATTCAACAATGAGAAGATGAGGATCAGATTCTAAAGTCCCACAAGGTCAGGCCTAGAGATAGAATTTGCTTATCGGCAGCATATGGATGATATTTAAAGCCGTGGTCCAGATGAAACCTGGGCAGGCAGTGGCCCAGAACTGAGCCTTCAAGCCTGCCTTTATTTAGAAGTCAAGAAAAGGAGGAGTCACTAAGACCATGAAGGTAGAAAGTGGCTCCTGCAGAAGATTGAAAACCTGTGGGTGGTGGTGTCATAAAAGCCAAGAAAAGGTTGTCTTCAAACCTCAAGAATTGTCAGTTGAGTTGGATGCTAATGTAAGAGCTTGAGATTGAAGCAATGGATCTGAATGGCGACAGCATTGTAAATTGTGGCCTGAACCCTGGTTGCAAGAAAGGCAATGAGATGGTGAAGTTGAAACAGAACACTAGAAAGAACAGACCTGTGACCAGTGTGTGTGTGTGGGGGGGGGGGGTTGTATTGTTTGCAGTGCTGGCAACTGAGTAGATGGAGCCTGGCTCCTGCCAAGCACATTCTTTGCTGTGAGGCCTGCACCTGCAGGTGTGAAGGTACTGGGACACAGTGCTGGTGGGGATGAGCCAGCCAAGGCCAGGGAAGTGCTGTCAGGGTGAGCAGGAGAAGCAGGACAGCCCAGCAGTCCAGTGCGGATAAAAGTTGCTTGGCTAATGGAGTGCTATAAAGATGAGGGATTTCTTTGTAATCATTCTGTTTTAAAATAAGACGAGAGCAGATTCACCAATGAAATGAGGTAGAGAAGAAGCTAGTGACCATTCAAGGAAAGGCAGGAGGGCTTTAAACAGAGATGAAAATGAATAAAGCCAGACTGCTAAGTCGCTTAATGATATCAAATGCTTTTTAAAGAATTATATTTGTAAGCTGGGTGTGGTAGTATCTCCTTTGTTCCTAGTACTCAGGAAGCAAAAAAAGGAGGATTTGTTTTGAGCTCGGGACCAGCATGGGCAACATAGTAAGTTCAAGGTGAACCTGGAGACTGTGTTAGACTTTGTCTCAAAACAAGTTGGGGGGGGATGGGCTAGAGAGTTGGCTTGTACTTTGGGAGCACATGTTCTTACAGAGGATATGAGCTCGGCTTCCAGCACCCACATGGTAGCTCATGTCTGTAACTCCAGTTCCAGGGGTCTAGTAATCTCTCTGACCTCTGTGGACACCAGGTATACACATATTACACATGAATACATGGAGGCAAAATACTCATACACATAAAATTAAACATAGATATTTTTTTTTATTATTATTATTATTTTTTTTTTTTTTTTTGGAGACATAGTCTCTCTTTAGTCCTGGCTGTCTTGGAACTTGGACCAGGCTAGTCTTGAACTCACAAGAGATACTCTTACCTCTGTCTCTGGATTTCTGGGATCAAAGGTGTGTGCCACAGTGCCCAGTATTTTTTAAAGATAAAGAAGAAAACCTGACAGTTGTGAGTTTAAAGTGGCATTAGTCAGTGTGATTGTGTGATGATGCTCTTTCCACCTGCATTCAGCTGTTTTGGAATAATAAGATTCCTTATGCAAGGGGAATTCCTCACAGAAAGAGAAAGGGGTCAGGAAGCTGCTGGTTGCTAACATGACGATCTGGTGGTGGGCTGTGGAACCCCAGCTGAGAAGAGAGCAGAGAGAGCATGCTGGGAGTAGTTGACGGCTCACTGGGCTGG